>JAGXCT010036795.1:49788-70829 GCA_022495035.1 Philopotamus ludificatus
AACTAATTATTTATTAAATTATTTTTATCCAAAATGAAAAAAAATCAAGTCACCTGTTTATATGAATTTATCTAACACAAAAGCAATGCCCAATGAATTCGAGATCAAGCAGACAAACGTGCTGCGACTTGACAGCACGCCTTCGGCCGTTAAACTGCATACATAAACATTAGTTACGCACACTGAGACACTACGCGCACACAGACGTGCGGCGGTCAGAGCGCACGCCTCGCCCAATGCATTCACGTGCGTATACGATATCCTGCCGGCCGTTTACAAAAACACTTTAAATATTAAATACTCAAACCATTAATATATTTTTTCATGTTCTATATTATGCGGATGTGCGGCATACACCTAGCACACCCTGAATTTTCCCCCCTTATATTATACATACTTTTTACATCAATTGTGTTCTTTAAATTTATGGTTCATGTAATTAATTTTCATGACACTTAATAGACCTACCGAATGTAAATTTATTATTTGTTGTGGCAACACTAAACTGTTCATTCCGGCTTTCTTACATAACCTTTAAAAGTATGTAGTTCAACAATAATAAAAGAAAATATCACAATATATTATAACAATACTATAAATTCATGCTATAAATTAACAATTTATTGAACTGTAGATAGATGTATTGTTTATTTTAAAGAGTATTTGTGCTACTGATAGCTGATAAGGTATAAAGTACAAAGGCCAATTTTCACAACAATTACAATTTTATTAACAAATCGGATTATATAACCAAAAGCATTAATTATATTGTAATATTTTCAAAATAATATAGTTTTAAAATTCAATGTATCAAATCATTCAATTGAAATTTATCCGTTAGATGGCTATGAAGTTCAAGGCAAAAAACATGCTGCATAGTAGCATTTTTCATCCGACGCTCCGTCAATTACAGCAGCCTAATATAGAGCTATCGTCAATAAATCTCATGTATCCTTTATTCATAACGTAAGTATCAATGATCTATTACATCTGTTGTCGTCCAGACTATTCTTAAAAAAAATTATACATGATTAAATATTTTTCAGTGATAATGATGAATCCATTGAACCGATAGGTAGCATGCCTGACGTTTACAGATACGGAATATCTCAATTATATAATATGCTAACACCACTCGTTAACAACGGACTGAAATTTGTTCTATTATTTGGTGTACCTGAAAATCTCCCTAAAGTTAATAATTTTTTCTAATATGGTTTATATACCAAAATTAAATTTATCATAACGTTGTAAAATTTAGGATGCTCTAGCAACACAAGCCGATTCCAATGTTAATCCTGTAATGAGAGCTTTGCCAAAACTCAGAGAATGGTTCCCCGATTTAGTAATCGCATGTGATGTGTGTCTGTGTCCTTATACGAATCATGGCCACTGTGGTATATTAACATCGGATGGAACTCTGAATCATACAGCATCAATAGAAAGGATTGCACAAATTGCATTATCCTATGCTAAAGCAGGTAGATTCTTTTTAATTTATCAAATAACTCGTTATAATTAATCAATATATATTTTACTTTCAGGCGCTCATATTGTAGCTCCATCGGATATGAATGATAATCGAATAAGCGCAATTAAAGAACTGCTCTTTCAAAATAGTATACATAACAAGGTATGAAAAATAATGCTTTAATATCTTTCTAAAGCACAATTATTAAATTTTGTTTCGTGATAGGTGTCCGTACTGTCGTATTCGTGTAAATTTGCATCGGCACTATATGGACCGTTTAGAGAAGCAGCAAAATCAGCCCCGGCATTTGGCAATAGAAAATGTTATCAGCTTCCGCCCGGTAGTAGCAGTCTTGCTGCACGTGCAGCAGTGAGTTATTTTGTTTATAAATATATACAATTGTAAATATCATTTTATTTAATCAATTTAATCTGACTAGGATAGAGATATTGAAGAGGGAGCAGATATGTTAATGGTGAAACCGGGTTTGCCTTACCTTGATATTGTGAGACAAACTAAAGACAAACATCCAAATTATCCCTTGTTTATATATCAGGTATATTACTCGTTTTATATTATTTGAAAAAAAACGCATTAAATAATAAAAATTGCAGGTGTCGGGTGAATACAGTATGTTGAAAAAAGCTGGGGAAACAGAAGACATAAAAATGATTCTTACTGAAGTATTGTTATCTATGAGACGTGCAGGTAATTTCATAAAATCATGCTATGTACAATGTTTGATAGAAAAATATGCGGAATGTTTTAATAATACGGGTTCTAAAGTACAATTTTTTTGTAAAGTTGCTTAAAAAAGCTGAATAATATAAAAGCCGAGCTGATGGGATACGGCGGGCGTACACATATTTCATGTATTCACAGCCTAATGAGCACAGTTTGAAGGAAATAACCGATCCCAAAGAAGTGGATGGTCGGAATCATATGTCCACTGCACGAGAAGGGCGACATAACGGACTTCTCCAACTATAAAGGACTGAACACCGCATATAAGGTGCTCTCCAATATACTATACCAGAGCCTGAATCAACAACTGACCAAATTTTCTCTTTACGATACATTTTGGAAAAAACGCAAGATTTCAACATTGACACGAATCACCTGTTCAAAGATTTCAAATCCACATATGACATAGTTTATAGACCGAAGCTATATGAGGCATGAGGTGTCTCAATATTCGTCAAAAGTTAATAAATATGGTAAGACTTGCAATGTCGAAGGTCAGAAGTGTTTGTTCAATCTGAGTTATCTGAAGAATTTGCGACAAGGTGATGCCCTAGCATGTTTGTTGTTTAACACTGCACTTGAAGTTGTAATAAATGACTCCAATGTGGAAACAACTGGCACCATTCTTAATAAATCGATGCAGCTTCTTGCCTATGCAGACAACATAGACATTGTAGCCAGATCTCAGGCGGCTCTCAAGGATACATGCCAGTGAATAATGAGAGGGGAATTGGGATGGGACTAAGGATCAACGAGACCAAGACAAAATACATGCCCATATGCCAAGGATGAATCCTTGGACCCTTGGGAGTCAAGGAGTACAGTTTCGAGGACGTCTAGGAATTCACATATCTTGGCTCACTTATTACAAATAACAATGAAACCAATTTGGAAGTACGAAGAAGAACCATGCTGGCAAACCGGTGCTACTTTGGACTTTGGACAGCTACGCTGGTGTGCTTAAGTTTTTTATCAAGTATGACGCCCAAGTATTTAGTTTGGCTCGTCCACTTGACAACTTCACCACACATGATCACGGTTTACTTTCAGGGGGTCGCATTTCTCTTCCTTCGCGAAAAGTACACGGCACCACTTTTGGAGGGATTCATTTTAACCTCCATTTCTTATACGAAATCTGCATGTCATCAATGAGAACCTACAGTTTATTGGTAATGAATGATTCTTGCGTTTAATGACCTAGTTGGTGCCGCCGTGTCATCAGCATAAAGTGCGATCATCGATCTGTCCGATTCCGGTTTCGGTTGGTCTGCCGTGAATAAGGAGAACAAGGTCGGCGAAAGTATCGACCCCTGAGGAACTCCTGCCTTGATAGAGCATTGTCTGGAGTAATAATTATCGAGTTTCACTCGAAAGGAGCGACCCTCCAAGAACGATCGAACTATATGGACCAGTGGTTGGTCTATGCCCATATTCAATATTCTATAAATTAGACCACGGTGCCATACAGTGTCGAACGCCTTGGAGATGTCTAAAAATACTCCACCGGTGGACTGTTCCTTTTCGAAGCCGTCATGTATAAATTCGACGACTTGAAGAAGCTGATGCATTGCAGGTGCGCTCGGAATCCATGTTGCTCGTTCGGGATTAATTTGAGCTCCCGAAAATTAACGTTAAGTCTGCAAAGGATCAGCTTCTCCATCACCTTTCCGATACATGAAAGTAAACTGATTGGTCTATAATCAGCGGTCATATTTCTCGACATTTTTTTATTTATGAAAACCAGAGAATATATGGAATCTCTTTTCGGTTAACAACAATAGCGTTATGATGCTTCGAAGATTGTAAAAAAGAGACTAAATAATATTGATGAATAAATTCCATTTATTTTTTTAACAAACATTGTACATGCTCGCGAATTTTTAAATTTGATTTCAATTGATTGTTTCATTGGCGAATTTATTATAAAATTGTTATTCTTAATTTGTAGGAGCAGACTGCATTATTACCTACTTTACCCCAATAATATTAGAGTGGTTGAAAACGGAACGAATCCAATTTTGATATTTTATTTTTAATATATTTGGTACTTTGTAATTTTTTAATCAATTGCACATTGTACTTATTAACAAATTAGAATTAACACATTCGCGGACACAATTGCAGTCATTTTTTTATGCCAAGAATTTTGTGTTCAAATCAGAACTTGTCCTTAAACTCAATTTTATAAATAATAATAATTGGATATTTTAGAGATTTTTTCAAAAAATTTAAGGATTCTTATTGTCCCAGGGTAAGTGTCCGCGAAAGTGTTAAACATGTGTTAGTCTTAGAGTAGAAACATTCACAATCTTAATATACATTTTATAAATAGTGGTGTTTGGTATTTAATAAGCTATATCTTTTTATGTAATTTTATATACACATTCCAATATGGAAAAAAATGTAAAAAATTAAATATGTGATACTCGTTAAAATCGAATATGTTATCAAAATAATCCAAATCAAAAGTGTTAATAGAGTTAAGTTCACCGACTGATATATTTATATACTTGCCTATAAATTTGTGAAAATTGTACGAGATTATTAGTTGGCAGCGGAATTATTTTAGATTTTTTTTTTATTGATGACGAGAAAATATTTATTTAATATAAAATTTTAATATTAAAAAAAATTGGCTTATGGATAATCCATATATATTAAATTGTAAATTAGTCATATAATATTTATAGATTTCTGGAAAATATAAACAACATAAAGAGAAACCGACTTGAATATGTATTTCACTTTCAGACCTTACTCATATTAATCTTTAATAATCTAAATTCATTCTAGCTACTCGGTATAAAACTATTTAAAAATGGGTAAATATAAAAAGAAGACTTTTTTTTATTTCTTTGTAGCCACTACTATTTAGACTCAATATCTAGACTCGGTATTCCGACTAATAGTCTTCAAACACAAGTTGATCAAACAAAAATATAATTTGAACTCGGAGATGATGTCTCACCGGTATATCGAAAGAAATAAAAAATTGGAAGTATGCAGTGCATCCTTCATAGATTGCACTAAACCCCAAATATAAAGCGAATACTTTTTGCAGAAAAATATTTCAGATAAAAATCATTGCATTCTGGTAAGGTCCATTCGTATATATATCATTATTTCATCATTTTCCACCCACGAGACAATCGATTGGTGACCATATGGGCCTTACCATACTCACAAATGGTATGACTATTCATAACCAGTGTTATGACTCGTAGGTAACATGCTTATTATTTCGATAATGTAAATTAACCGCGACTGAACTGAGTTAGTAATCGGATAGGTGTCCGACGAAAAACTATGAATTCAGGGAATTCTTTATGACATTGATCTGGAGGAATATAAGTGGAAGAGAACCATTACCTCGGCATGTTTATAAAAATATTTGTGTAGGTAGTTGGCGCATTGGAATTAATTAATTTAATGCCATTTATCCTTCGTTGAATGATTGTAAACAAATAATATAAATTTCAAACCAACTGAAATAATATTAAAAATTAACCGGTGTCGTGGCTTCAGGTAACATAATCAGTTTGATAATGTAAGTTAACCGCGACCGAGCTATGATTGTACCCGGATAGGCTAATCCGCCTGCGAAAAATCTATTAATTCTGGGAATCCTTTATGACAATAGGGGGAATGTAAGTGCGAGAGACTCATTCCCCTTACATCTTTAGAATATTTATCGAATCTTTAAATGGGTTCATTTATATTGTTACCATCATAGCTTGAAGGTAATTAAAATCGAATTATGATTGTCAAGTTAACCGCTACTTAACACGGATAGTACTAGGTAGGATGGGTGACCATTCCGAAGAATTCTGATTGACGCTGATCTACAGAGGAGAGGAGTGGAGGCTAACGACCTTCATTTCACAATGAATGTCAAAAATATAAACTGGAAGCGGGCAACAGCGCACTTTGGTATAACAAATTACTGCAGTGCAGAATGCAGCGGGAATTCACTGCACTGTTTATACATAGAAATGAGGGAAAGTAGATAAATAGTTTATATAAGCCACTCACAAGCAACACTTCAATCCAAGTCACCAACTTGACTTTATTACCGAGACCATGGACAGTGGAGGTGTCGTGGACGTGGTGTTCCCAGTTTATAGTAAGGCGCTCGATAGGCTAGACCACGTTATCCTGCTTTGCAAACTCTATAAAGCGGGCATCCATGGGAACCTGTTGCAATGGTTGACCTCATATATCGATCGGAGGTGCCAAGCAGTCGTAATTAATAAATATCCCCTTGGACGTACCACAAGCCTCACTTCTTCGACCTCTCCTCTTTATTTTTTTTTATAAATGACATTGATGACTGCTTCATGAATTCCAATTACCTTTTGTTTGCCGATGATATAAAGATTCTCAAAAGATATTAATGTTTCAAAATGTTCTGCAATGACTTTCAAACGTAAAAGGACTCCTCAATTCTGTATATCATCTCGTAGATTCGTTTAAAGATTTGGGTATCACTTAGGATTCCAATATGCGCTTTGATATACATGTTGATGAAGTCGTTGCCAAGGCATCTAGAGCATTACGTTTTATCATCAGATGCTCTCAGGAATTTCATTAGATGAAAACCTTTAAAAAGTCTTTACTATACGTAAGAAGCTACCTTGAGTGTGCAACCCAAATTTGGAACCCTCGGTATTTGATTTATCTTGACCGTATCGAAGCTATTCAAAGCCGATTCTTGAGATATCTTTCATTTAAGATGATAACTATGAATCTCTATGTCGTAGGCCTCATTTCCTACCCCTGACGTAATGTAGCCGATTTAATTTTGCTCTCACGTACGAGGTGATATCAACTGTCCGGCTATCCTAATGAAGTTTTATTTGACTGCCTTAAATGGGTCCTGACGAAAATGGCCCTTTCTGCGTGTTCCTAACGTCTTCTCGAACTATCAACTCTAAACTCATATCACTGTCATCAGAGTGTGCAACTAATGTATAAATAAATAAATAAATCATAATATTTGATCGCTTCGCGACTTTGCCCTAGTTTTTTTTGTTATGCCATCCATCCATACATCCAACTCAAATAAATAAATATAAATCCCTAACAATTTTATAAATAATATCATGAAAAGAGAAATCCTGACTTTGGATTAGCGGTTGTGAAGTCATGGTGTTTTTGGGGGATCAGAGTCAGTAAATCTGTAAATCTCTGTATCTGTCTACTATCACCTTCATCTGTCGAGCCATATTTTATTACGTGATTAATGAATAAAATTGCAAAATTACTATTATCAATCAATTTTAACATTTGGTAATTATCTTATCTTTAAAGTAATCTTCTCCACACCAATCTTAAATTTGATTGAAATCAAATCACAGCGTTTTATTGATAACATAACTGCAATTCTTTATTTCATCACATATTTGTTAGCAATTAATAAAATGGATGGATTGGGTCACCAAAAAATTTACAGGTAGACTGTTTTGAGGGCCATTGACCCAGATATAGAGCGTAGCCCCGACTAGGTACCGTTATGGTGAAGACTCATCGAAGAAATCGTCGATTCAACATAATACGCGAAACTTCGATTAAAATGGTGCAAATCGCACAGAACTACGTGGCGATCGTATGAAGTGACTCCATTCCGAACTAGGCATATGAAACTTTTAAAAACTTCATGAATATGATTGAATAAAACCACTTTTTCAATAAGCACTCCGTGCTAAAGGTTTTTTTTTTAAATTGATTTTTCAATTATTCAAAACAATGAATCCGTTTACTAACTACATCATATAAAGTAGCTTATCGCATTGTCATAATTATTGCATGGGATAGAAATTGATTTAAATTTCGAGATTGCAATGATGACGGAGAAACGCACATGCTTCCAACGGAGATATTAGTCGGCGTGGATGTTGCCAGAACGGACGTGGGCCAATAGACGAGAGCCAACTCGAGCCACGTCGGCCAATCAGCGCCGCGATCGACAAACCTTGTGGACCAATCGCATTCAAATATTTTCGACTCGTTGCCAACGCGGACCAATCGCAAAGGGCCACGGTCGTCTCGGCAAGTAGATATTGTGAACGCCGAGCCGGCATAGTCAGTTCCCTTCTGACCAGCGACTGAGAGTTCGCCTATCGTCGAGCTGCGGCCCCCTAAGCCCCGCCGCCACCAGGTACTTTCCCCGCCACCCTCACCCCTCGCACAGCTGCCCTGTCACCGGACCACCGGCGTACCTTGCTCCTATTTTAATCGATTAAATATTAACGTCTGCATGTCAAATCATTAATTTATTCACAATTTGTCTTTTAATTGTTCATGCAAGACGTTCTGGTGAATTTTTTTCATGAAAATGTGACATACTTGCACAGAATATAACAGTACCCATAATAACTGTACTTATTAATACTATTCATGAATGAAAGAAAAACCAATCGAGTTCCATTTATAAAAAATCAGTGTATTAAAGTATTTTATTATATTTTCAGATTAGCGAAATGAAGTTTTTATTAGTGTGCTGCCTTTTGGCAGTAGCGTTCGCTGAAGATAAAAAAGAAAAGGATAAAGAGCTCGGAACCGTGATCGGAATTGATTTAGGAACGACATATTCTTGGTAAGCACATTCTTTTTTTATTATCCTCGCACACTTTCATTAATCAACAAAGTATTTGCAATGTGAATAGAGGGGACTGACTAGGACCGTGTGGCACTATGATGCTAAAAGGTGGCCACATCGGATGTCACCTTAAGGGAGCTGCATTAGCAGTGACATCGAAATGCAATTTGAACCATTCAATAATTAAAAATCATTGGTTTTCTATATTATATTCTGTGTTATTGCGATATTGATTTATCGCATGCCTTTGTAGTCGTACTGATTAGCTTTTATTTATCAGTTTACGGGTAAATATATATTCACTGATCGATTTCATTTATTTTTCTTAATTGATGTTTTTGGTCAAACATCAACGAGCAGCTTTGGTTAATAATTATCAAATTTTTTTGAGGAATTTTGAGGACCATCGAAAATTTTCTTGCCACACAGCTCATTTATTTTTAGTAATGTAGTGTCATGGCTTGTAGGTAACAACAATCTGTTGTGATATTTCAAGTTAATCGGCATTGAGTTAGGTTTGTTCTCGAATAGATCAAGCTTTCAATGAAATCTATTAACTCTTTATGACACTGGCCAGTAGATGACTGTTACTTTTAGAAGCCATCATCACCCTCACATCCTAAATTCGCCTCACATTAAATTGTTTTATGCAACCTTTATATGCACGAGTGGCCCTTTAGAATTTTTTTGTCATGCTTTTCATCCATCCACTTAATTCTCTAACTCGATAAGTAAAATGTCTTCAGCCTGAAGTATGTCATTAATACATATTTAACCGATCCGTCAAACTGAGTTCTCGCCGCATGTGTCAACTAGTATGTTTCACTCGCACTTGGCGCATCGTATCGGATGCCAGTGAGAAAAAATATTGCGGCCTTGGCAACAGCAGCGAATATTGTTATTTTTATCTTATTTTATGCAATTGGGGATAATAAAGGTCAATGATTATTTATAATATTTATTTTTTAGACTTATTTTAGTCAAATACAAAGAGTTTGTGGCTGTGTATTCAAAGAGTTATTTGAGATAAATATATATTCTTTCTTGAACGAAACAGTTAGTCATCTTACACAAAAAAATCTCGGTTCATTTTCTTGGTCATGATCCACTCACTTGCTAAGTGTTTGTGCCTTACCAGACTTTCAAATGGTAGTCGAGGTCTAGGGAGTTGTGTTCTCATAATAGCGTGAGGACTCCTCTTTTACGTCCATATATCAGTTGCAGTATGCAGTTTTTTTTTTATAAAGAGGTTTCCTTCTCTTGGTCATTCTGGCATTGGACATCTATCTTCTACCATTGCTGGTATCGGATTTTATTCTCCTTGCTGTGTACAGGCAAGTGAGAGGAGGTTTATCCTGGTGTTCACTTTCCTCTTCAAACGAGTCACAATTAGCATTAACCTTATTGTGTAGCAGTCCTTTGGACCTTGTAAGGGCCTTTCCTTAGTACGGAAGGAGCAAAAGTATCGAAACCATGTTTATTATCAACCTTTATTTTAAGGGTTACCTTCCCTCCTACTGGTGAAAAAAAAAAATATTTAGAATATAATTCTTTGTCAGAGTAACGGTGGATTTTTGTTTGACCTTTGACAACAAATTCATATCGGTTGATTCTGATTAGTTTGGTTTATTAGCAAAAAGTTGCTAACCATTGTTTGGTTATGTGGCTAATCAACAGTATCTCTGTAAGCTAATCATAATTTATATTTAATTTATTGGTAGGGTTTTTTCAACACCCGTTTTGATTTTTATCTAAACCTAAATTATTTTATGATGTCAAGTCAGGAGAATAAGGTGGATACTTTAATAAGGTGGATTACGTTAGCTTGTATTAGCTGGGGCACTTAATCACAACTTTCTTAAAAAAAAGTCCTATATATATATTTATGAATGTTTTTTTTCTCTTCAGTGTCGGTGTTTACAAAAATGGACGCGTAGAAATCATTGCCAACGATCAAGGTAACCGCATCACTCCCTCGTATGTTGCGTTCACAGCTGAAGGCGAACGTCTCATCGGAGATGCTGCTAAAAATCAGCTGACCACGAACCCTGAAAATACAGTTTTTGATGCCAAACGTCTCATCGGACGTGAATGGTCCGACGCCGCAGTTCAACACGATATCAAATTCTTCCCATTCAAGGTAATACGATTAATTGATTTATTGAATTTTTTTATAATATACATATTCTAAATTAAATGTATTTTGCAGGTTATTGAAAAGAACAGCAAACCCCATATCGAGGTAGCCACAGGTCAAGGCGATAAGATCTTCGCCCCCGAAGAAATCTCCGCCATGGTCTTGGGTAAAATGAAGGAAACCGCGGAAGCTTACCTCGGCAAGGTAACCATGCCGTCGTCACCGTTCGGCTTACTTCAACGATGCCAGCGTCAAGCCACCAAGGATGCGAGTAATTTCAGGTCTCAATGTCATGAGAATTATCACGAGCCTACTGCTGCGCTTGCCTATGGTCTCGATAAGAAAGACATGAAAGAGCGTCTTGGTATTTGATCTTGGAGGCGGTACTTTTGATGTCTCTCTGCTCACCATTGACAACGGAGTGTTTGAAGTAGTAGCTACCAACGGTGACACCCATCTCGGTGGTGAAGATTTCGATCAACGTGTAATGGACCATTTCATCAAGCTCTACAAGAAGAAGAAGGGCAAGGATATCAGAAAGGACAACCGTGCCGTGCAAAAATTGCGTCGTGAAGTAGAAAAGGCGAAGAGAGCTCTGTCTGCAAGTCATCAAGTCAGGATTGAAATTGAATCATTCTTCGAAGGAGACGACTTCTCTGAAACTCTCACCCGTGCCAAGTTTGAAGAATTAAACATGGATCTTTTCAGATCTACCATGAAACCAGTTCAAAAGGTAATGTTCTTATCATATACTTCTAATTACACTTTGCCAGGGTTTACAATTATAAATATAATTATTTAGGTATTGGAAGACGCTGACATGAACAAAAAGGATGTTGATGAAATTGTATTGGTCGGAGGATCCACTCGTATCCCTAAAGTACAGCAATTAGTCAAAGAATTCTTCGGAGGCAAGGAACCATCCCGAGGCATCAACCCCGATGAAGCCGTAGCTTACGGAGCCGCCGTACAAGCAGGTGTATTGAGCGGTGAACAAGACACCGACGCTATCGTACTTTTGGACGTCAACCCTCTTACCATGGGTATCGAAACTGTCGGAGGAGTGATGACAAAACTGATTCCCCGCAACACTGTCATTCCTACAAAGAAATCTCAAATTTTCTCAACGGCCAGCGATAACCAACACACCGTCACCATTCAGGTATAAATCTTTCCGTCTTCAATCAAATCATTATTATTATTTTATATTTATTAATAAAATTATTTTTAATATAACAGGTCTATGAAGGAGAACGTCCAATGACAAAGGACAACCACTTGCTCGGAAAATTCGATTTGACCGGAATTCCACCAGCTCCCAGAGGCATCCCACAAATTGAGGTCACTTTTGAAATTGATGCCAACGGTATCCTCCAAGTATCTGCTGAAGATAAGGGCACAGGAAACCGAGAAAAGATCGTTATCACCAATGACCAAAACAGACTGACCCCCGATGATATTGAGCGCATGATCAAGGATGCCGAGCGTTTTGCTGATGATGACAAAAAATTGAAGGAGAGAGTTGAAGCCCGTAATGAGTTGGAAAGTTATGCATATTCACTCAAAAACCAACTTCAAGATAAAGAAAAACTCGGAGCTAAGGTAATTATTCAATTATAACATTTTTAAAAATCCTAATATTTGGAATCTTATGAAGGTTTGTTTGTGAAAATTTAATTTTTCATGCAGTCAGCTCCCGGGAACCATCAGGCTCCCGACGAGATGTAAACCTCGGTCAGAAACTGATTTATACTGTAGTGTATTTATGCTTTCCATATAGCATTTAGTTGTATTTCAACCATAATAGAGAATTTCGTCTACAGTTTTTTTTAATATTTTTTATTTGTTTTTAATTTATTTTTTATTTATTTTTTACAGGTATCGGAAGAAGACAAAGCAAAAATGGAAGAAGCCATCGATGCTTCCATTAAATGGTTGGAAGAAAATCAAGACACAGATTCTGAAGAATACAAAAAGCAAAAGAAGGAGTTAGAGGACGTCGTTCAACCTATCATTTCGAAATTGTACCAGGGACAAGGCGGTCCACCACCCACGTCTGAACAGGATGATGATATGAAAGATGAGCTCTAAATCTAGTCTTCGTTAAATGATTGTATGAGTGCCGAGTTCTTTGAATGCAACTAATTTACAATTGTGCATTTATAGTGATAAAAGAGACATGATAACACTTCAACGCTATTAAATTATTTAAAATGAAAGTGAACAACAATTCTTTTCAAACATAGTGAAATATTATATTTAAGTGGTTATCACATTTCATCGATCATTATGTATAAAATCAACTTATTTAGACAAATGTATAAATTACCGAGTTGTAGCAAATTCTGTCATATTTCATAACCATATAGTAACATGCTTCGCATGTTTGTCGATTCTTTTTTCGAAGAAGCTATGCCAAATATCTAACACTACAGCACAGAATAGATGATCTTCGTGTGATCTCACAAATTCGTCCATTCATTTTCATGTGTTTATTATAATGCGTATTCAAGAAAATCAAGTGTGTCATCTAAAAGCCTAAATAGACTATATTTTAGTTTTGGACAACATGAGATTATAGATGCTAGTGTTGTACATATGATTTATAATTTTATGTTAACACACAATATACAGAGTTAGAATATGGAGATACATGAAATAATTTATTGATGAATCTGGTTATTCCATTTGTCGGAATGTGTGCGAGTTTATGCGTAACGAGTGTGTGAATGCGTATGTATATGTATAGATATTAATTTATTTTTTTCTTGTACTCCGAATATGTTGTTATCCTGTTATATCTTGTGATGGCCAACGTGCGAGCGAATGGCATATTGGAAAGGTGATCAAACATTTACATAATATTATAACAGAGGGCGTTTAAGAAGCTTCTAGAATGACATATTATATAGTTCCTCATTCATCGTCTTCTAAAGTTAACATGTAACAATTATAATTGTATTTATATAATTTTTTACGAGTGATGTTATAATTTATGTAAAACAATTGGTCAATTTTTACTGAACATCTGCGTCTTTGTATAAGATTTTTTCCAATTCTGAGACTGCTGCCTTTTACATCAATATTATTTGATGTAAAATATTTTTCATTAAATAAAAGTAATGTAAAATATACACTTTTTTATATTTCCAATCCTTTACCTTGCATTCATTCGCCGTTCCATACTTACTCGAGGTCTACGCAATAATTTAATTGCCGCAAAGTATGAAGACATTAGCAGATCACTATTAGTTGTGTCAATACCTCGAATGATTAACGACCAAGTCATTCCTGCATGCAAATTCCTTTCAATGCCGTGTTGACTTGTTCAAGTAAATACATATTTGTATAGAGTTCTTATTCTGACAGCAAATTAAACTCGCCAAATTTAATTGACATCTGTTCCGCCAGTACACTTGAACAAAGCAAAAATGCCCCATGTTTCATCAATCATATAATTATTTGGTGACATGGCAACAGTTGAGACAGCCCGTGGCATTTTTACCAATAATTGACAAATATTGAACCTCTATTATAAACTTGTCTAAATATATCACAACCACGCAATATGTATTCATGTGTATATGAAGAAGCTCAAATATACATAAACCCAACGGCATGAACAAATTATCTCTGATCTGTCAGGGTTAAAGTAAATTAATGGGCCTTTACAATTATTTGTGCGGCCCTGACTTTTTGAAAGTATCATTATCATCTCAAGGTTTAAATCTGTGACAGTTCTCTGCTCTCTTTTGCAGTGGCGGTTTCGTCTTTTTTCGGATTCTTTTTTAATTAATAATTTAGCAGTATTCCCTAAATTAATTTGACAAATGAATAACGCCAGCTATTAGATGTTTTTCGAATTGCTACCCTAACGGTCATATTTCAAACCATATACACTGACTGTTCATAGATTCTGAGACTGTGCAGATTCATAGATTCGGGCGGGTAGCCAAGGTAGTTTTTTAGAGTTCAATAAAATTGAAAATTTAAGATATTCTTGATTCGGTTTGTCAGATTTTGCAGATTTTGCATCAACAGGCTGCCATAAAATTAATAGTGGGTGGCTGTTTATAAATATTTATTAATTTAAGAAAAATTCAGGGGCTCCTGAGAGCCGAGGACCCCTGTAGAACCCTGTATGCAATGGGGCTCGATGCCTAGAATATCTAAAATTTTCTTTTTTTATTGAACTAAAAGAAATTGCGCCTAGAATGCACATTTTAAGGAGTAGTCTAGTGTGGTGTGGAGCACTGAGGCAAAAGTGGTCATGGATAAATTTCTGGCAGGATTTATTTTAAAAATCGGCAGTAGAAAAGTTGCCCGAACTGGATTTCTCTTGAGGTTGGCAGGATTGGATTCCTCATAAAAATGGCAGAACCGAATTTCTCTTGTGAGGTTGGCAGGATAGGATTCCTTCCAAGATTGGCAGAACCGGATTTCTCTTGAGGTTGGCAGAATTGGATTCCTCCTGAGATTGGCTGGACAGGATTTATCCTAAGGTTGACAAAGTTGGTTCTCCCCTGCGGTTAACAGGATTGGATTCCTCCTAAAGGTTAGCAGAACTGGATTTCCGCCGAGGTTGGCAGGACGATTTTTTCTGAGGTTGACAGAATTGGATTCCTCCCAAGGATAATATACCGAGGTACGTTAACTATCTTGCTCTAAGGTTCTTAAATAATTTTGGAACTTAAAAGAAGGAAAATGGCAGTTCCACCGTTTCAACCAATTAGTATAATGACGCACGGGCTTGGCACCAATTATTAAACGGGCATCCAAACGTTCGACCTCTAGACAATCCCTTGTCAAAGTTAGGTTTCGTCAGAAATCAAGATAAAAAGGATGCCAGACAAATCTCTGGTTTAAGATAAATTTAAGATCCCAAAGATTGATTTGATTGATTTTATAACATACTTTCACACAACATATTGAGGCCCCGATATTTCGGGGCCAGGGGCAGCAACCCCTCCTGCCGGTCGCACACTATCAAAGATTAAGAATCTGCTTAATAAATAAAGCAGACCATTTGATTAGTTCTGCTTA
Source organism: Philopotamus ludificatus (assembly GCA_022495035.1). Lineage (NCBI taxonomy): Eukaryota > Metazoa > Arthropoda > Insecta > Trichoptera > Philopotamidae > Philopotamus > Philopotamus ludificatus. The sequence goes on from JAGXCT010036795.1 coordinate 65,782, forward strand.
CGCTGTCTTTCGTCTTGGATGCATTTTGCAATCACTGGATTGTTAATTTGTCTATTATATTATAAAATTAAATAGAGGCCATTTTTTCAGCGCATAAATAAATCGTTTTTACAGCTATTTTAAATTGAATTTGGCGACTGTTCAGAATTATAAAATAGAATGATGAGACTAAGAAGATTTTACATATTTTAAACTAATTTATGTAAAGGAGGTATTAGGAAAGGAATTAAATTTTAAAAAAAATATTATTTTATTAAAATACTATTTTATTAATAGAACCGCTTAATAATGTTCGCCGCTTCTTCTGATATTGTTTCAAGACACAACTGATATCGTTTCAAGATATTTTCGTGACGATTTTCTTAAGGTTTTTTCCTTCTTTTCAAGAAGTGTAAAATGTTTATGTTTCAATCAGGTTTTTTAAATTTTCCTTGTAAAAATGTACGCGGAACGTCTAATTGTTCTTTTTTGTTGACTGTTCGCCGTTCCACATATTCGTTGGTCAAAACTTCAAAGCCGGCATCGATGAATAATTGGGAAAGTTCATTTAATTCAAAAAAGTAGCTCCTGAAAAATAAAATCATATGAATATGTACATAATATAATAATGTGAATCTAACTAACGCGGTACGAAACTCACCTAGTTCCATCTTGTCTCATGTAGAAATTTTCCGATATTAAATGTCCCGGTTTAAATCGAAGCTGAGTCATGTCATATAAGCCGTAGTCTCGGAAAAGAACGACGCCACCCGGTTTGAGGACCTCGCACACATTGTGCAGGCAATTTCGAAATTTGTCCGGATGTATAGCAGAGAGCACAAAGATAAGTGCAGCTACGTCGACGGAAGCGGGCGACACATGAGTCTGGAGATCGGAGCCGGTGACGTCGGCTTGGAAAGCGCGCACGCGTTCAGGGTCGTATTGCGGATGTGAGCGCACGAGGTCCACTGCGCGCGGAGACAAGTCGCAGGCCAACGCTGAATAGTCCGGCCGCGCCTCCAGCAGCGGGAACAGCAAGTTACCAGCGCCGCAGCCTAGCTCCAGAAGTGTGCGCCGACCGGTCGGCAGCAGCTCGAGAAACTCGCGTGTGGTCCAATGGCGATCTTTGAAGAAATTGGCTCCATTTCGGCGGTAGAACAGATCCCAGTGGCGGCCGGCCTGCAGCTCCAGGCGCGCAGCCGCCGCCGCCTGTACGGGCCGCCGTCGCTGCGCCGTCAGCTGTTGCTGCTCCGCCTCAGACAGCGGGCGAGCCCCCATCGCCGTCAACTTGACACGTGCGCGAGTGTTGCCAGGTACAATCACGGGTCCCAACCTTACGAATACACAAACGTCTCTAACGGATTTCTCACCACAGAGAGAGTATACCCCGGGAAGGAAAACCCTAATCTGTTGACCAATAATTCGTCTAGTCTCGATACTTTCCCTCCTCTTCCTTCTTTCTCCGAGGAGGTCTTTCCATGATAAAAGGATTGCTATTACGCGACAGGGCTAATAATCACTTGCGACCGGCTACTTGAGACTCGTTTTGGGCAGACCTGTGTATATCTATATGGGTGTATTATTATTAGTGGTCGCTCGCTACTTGTCCTCGTGACTCGTTATAAGCAGATAACGCCTTAGAGAGAATAAACAGATACCGAGACAAACCTCCTACTTGCCTGGACACGGTTTGAAGTGCAAAATCCGACTCCAACATATGGTGCGTCGGTACGCAGCAATGGCCAAGAGAGGAACTCTTTACAAAAAACCGCATACCGAGACGGCTCGGGTCCCCGCGGTATGTACACGAAAAGGGAGCCCTCACGTCACGTGTGAGACTCAGGTTCCTTTGGCCTCGACTACCATGCGAGAGTTTGGTAAGACCCATGCCCTCAGCGAGTGAGAGCCTTGTGGCTGGCAAATGATGATGATGTTTTATGAACGCGGTAAATAATCTTGCATATTCAAATTAAATTCTCTTCTCAGTTTTCCATCAGAAAAAAGCATTGTTTTCTTTGTAACATTATACGCGACCGCGAATGAAAAGTGTCTTGTGCATCGGGCTCGCGGGCGCGTTTGATATAAATTTATCCCCCCGCGCGCATAACCCTCCTCCGTCCGTCCAAGAGTAGGAAATAGTTACGCACGCATAAAAAACAAATTACGCACGTGCATTTTCGTAAATATATACATATACATATACATAAAAAACGCAAATAAACGTCATATAAATCATAACGAACCTGGATATTTAATTCCGAAATTCCATGTATAGAAAAATATTTATGGACGTTCATTTTCGTAAATATCAAAAATGCATCGTATGCAAAAAATGCGTCGTATGCAACAACAAGCCGCCGTTTAGACGCTAAAAATACAACCAAATTAATCTGGAATATTCTGGAATATCAAGCAAAAAATCGCAGACGTCAGAAGTGGAAAGGGGATATCCGCTCGCCCTATAAAATTGGGCAACCAGGCGACAAAACGCCAGAGAGGATCGCAGCTTCGCCATGAGCTGATGCTATCCTGGACTCTGTCTAAGAGTCTTGTGCAGACGAAAATCTCGACTGGAGCCTAGCTCATCGGATGCACACTCTCACTATGAAGAATCTGATTTATCAAAGCTGCAAACCGCTGAACCTCTGCTCCCGCTAAGTCAGCAACTCAACACATCATCGTACTTACACCTCCGAAGACCATCTTCGCCGTGAGACGACATCAGAGAAGTCTCGCTAAGCCAGGACACATCGCATCATCGTCACACGCTGACTACCCTTGGGAACAGCACGTCAGCAGCCATTGGATCGCCGCTACCATGTCACAAGAACTGGACGCAATATTTACCGTTTAAATTTACAAGTGTATTTTCAGTCAATAAAAGTCATTATCAACAACATATGAAGTCAGATTAACTCATCCGTGGGGTAGCACCTACATATTAATTTATAATATAACACTGCCAGATGTATAAGTAATGTTAAGAGTATACTGAATTCATAAATATAGTAAAACGATGACGCACGATAATTTGAGTCGATTTAAGTGTACATCGCATCAACTTCGTGACGTCGTGATAACGTCATCAGCGTTTGTTTGCCATTTAAAATGATTTTTCAATGTAAAAACAGAACAATATTTGATAACATTTTATTAAAAATATCAATTTAATTGTCACTATATATAAGTAGTGCCACAGCTTCATCTCATATTCTTCATATTTAAATTTAGAGATACGATTCATTAGTTTAAAGACAAAGAGTGCCAAACAAAGCATTACGATTTGTGTTGCCTGTATGTAAAAAAAAACGTGGCGTCTAACCGCTTAATATTTTATATTGCTCTAAATGCTCGTTGACCTTAATATATTTTTTTATTTTACTGGTAATATATTTGAACAAATACATTCTTCGATTCAACAAATAATAGTTTATGGTTTATTATCGTTTTATATTTTGTAATACCTGGCTACAGAATCGAGTTTTACGATTGTTTGGCGCGTAAAGTTGGCAACATTGCAGGCGCGCGTCCCCGAGCCGCGCCATGGCGGACGACGAAGGTGACGTAGCCCCGTAGCGCAGCCGTCGCCCTCGGCACCCTAGCGACTCTCTTATAGCCTTCGTGGCAAACCCCCGAGTGCAATTTATATCGCCAATCGCATCCTCTATACTTGTATTAACGTCGATCTCGTCATTTCAGAGTATTCCAAGCCCAAGACGTCAAAGCTGCACAACGTTTTACCAATATGGGGCAATGAACAGACTATGAATCTAAACCCTTTAATATTGGTAAATATACAGGGTTCAAACTACTTCAAAGGTAGGTAAGAAATGTGTCATCTTTAATTTTTTTTTTCATTATTCTTATATGGATCGGAGGCGTTCGATGTTGTGTCGACGACAACGGCGCCATTTATCCGTCCGCTTCCATTGCTTATAACGCAGAAACTTTGATTCATATATCGGTTTGTTTTTTAGTGCACTTATTCAAATTGAAGACGTACCATGAAGTAGTTGACGAAATTTACTATGAAGTGAAACACTTAGAGCCCTGGGAACGAGGGTCTCGTAAAACTGCGGGCCAGACCGGCATGTGTGGCGGCGTGAGTATGTCTCATTTATACTTGACGACTGTGCACAGTTATCTCGATATTCGTTTATCAACGTATCGTCGGCGAGGTATTCACCGTGTGATTTTAACAGGTGAGAGGGGTCGGCGCCGGCGGCATCGTGTCCACCGCTTATTGCCTGCTGTACAAATTGTATACGTTGCGTCTCACGCGCAAACAAGTCAACGGTCTCCTCACGCATTCGGACTCGCCGTTCATCAGAGCGCTCGGTAGGTATGATTCTGGCGTGTGACCGGTTTTCTAATTCCGATCTCAAACTTAAGAATATATTTTCACTGTTTCGTTACCGCTTCAGGCTTTATGTACATACGATATACGCAGCCGCCGAATGATTTGTTTGAATGGTATAAAGATTATTTGATCGACGATGAACCGGTGGACCCTCGGGCCGGCGGTGGACAGCCGATGACTATCGGAGCCCTGGCCCGTCACTTGTTGACCAAGCTCGACTGGTTCTCCACTCTTTTCCCGCGCATTCCAGTACCTATACAAAAGACAATTGAACAGAAGTAAGTAATAACAATTTATAAGATTACCGCAAACTGCCACGAGGATTAACACTTTCTGGTTTGTCGAATCTAGATTTTAATTATTTCGTCATAATAGAAAATGCTGTTTAATTTTAGATTAGGAGAATACGATAGACAGAATTCAAATGACGGAAATTGGAAGCCGGAAAGATCAGAACAAGCACCGAATAATCCTCCAGACAAGTAATTTTTGAAATTAATATAACTCTTCAGCTCGTATAGCTTCATTATGCATTTATTTTTATTTGCGTGTTGCAGATATTCCAGAGAAAGAAATGGACGTCGCGATACAGAACGACATCCTTACAGAAACGACAGAGACAGAATCGACAGAGATAGAGATCGCGACAGGAGTAGAAATGATCGAGAGCCTCGCGCTCTCGAGAGAAATGATCGAGAGCCTCGCGCTC
>JAGXCT010036795.1:70864-162061 GCA_022495035.1 Philopotamus ludificatus
AGAAATGATCGAGAGCCTCGCGCTCTCGAGAGAAATGATCGAGAGCCTCGCGCTCCCGAAAGAAATGATCGAGAGCGCGAAAGGGATAGGGATCGGGAACGCGACAGAGACCGAGACCGATACAGAAACAAAGAAAGATCCCGAGAGAGGAGATACAAATAGCGAATCGCTTAATATTAAATTAATTAGGAAATGTTAATGTAAGATTGCAATTGTTATGTATTTTTATACTTGCGTATTCATTCGTGCATTTCAATTTACTTTCAAGTTTTTTCTTTTAAACACAATCTAGTTAATAGGTTGGTTTTTCAAAATTTCAACTCTCAAAAGTTGAATATAATTTTTTGTCATTGCCCTTCAATCGATGACTCTTAAAATTAATTAGGTTTTTTTTTATTTTGTGACCTATTCTTTGAATAGAAACTGATGCCGCCCATCGTTTAATCATTTCACTTAATGTACGCATTTAGATTTCTGTAGTTGAAAATGAAATCAATCTAGTTTCCGTAGAGATGCATTGAATGTTTTTGACAATCATTTCAAGAATAATGTCTTGCGAAACAAAATTGATACCAACTAATCGACATTTCTTTTCTGTATTGTTAGATGTGTATAAAAATTATCTAAAAGTTAACAATTATCTCAAATCCATACAAAATTAATAAAATGTTTTATTTTATTCACAAGATTTTTTTTCACTTTTAACCCTATTATGGTCCTTTTTAGTTAGATTTAATATCACTAACTTCGGTAATAATTAATTACATGGTGTTCTAATGGATTTTTGGCCCAAACATCCAGTACAATGTGCCATGTGCGAGTGACATGTGCTGTGAGAACTCAGTCTGCAGCAAGACATCGTTGTGTGCCCTTGTCATTTATGCATCATTAATTGGTTAATTCCAAAATATCAACCAAATTCTGAATCATATCATGAATAACTATTTTTATTCTTAATCAATTTTTTTAAAAAAAGTCAAAATATTGAAGATGAATTCATCAATTTGGTTTAAAATACTTGGGGTATCTGAGAGACCCCCTTCGGACGACGTGGTTGTTTTCGAGCCGAAGGGATGTATCAGTTTACCCATCCTAACCTCAAATAATTACAGCAATATACTTATAGAAATGGTAATTAAGTATATCTTTCCAGTATTTAGTCTGTTAGCATGATGATATCATTTTACGTCATGAAAATGTCGGAAGAAATCTTCATTCATATTTCAAATTGCATTTCTCAGTAATCCCCAGAAATTAAATTAACATACATTAAATACCAACTTTTACATTTTTATTTCGACAGAGAACTCTCTGATGATAAACCGATCTGTTATGGTGGCTCGAAACCAACCGTATCGTCCGAAGGGGGTCTATTTACTATGAAAAATAGACCCCAAGAATTTCAAGTCAAAATATTGATTAATTCTTCATTATAACTTTTTTTAAAAAATGAATTTCCATAACATGCCGATATTTTGGATTTTTCTAGAAGGGTAAGTAGTGGAGCACTGAGACAAGAGTGGTCATTGATGTATTTGTGGCAGAATTTATTTTAAAAAAAATATTATATAACAATTATAATGTCTCAGGATAGCAACGAGTAAGTGTCGCCACTTTAAAAACACTTCTAAAAGTTGCCAGAACTTGATTTCTCCTGAGGTTGATAGAATTGAATTCCTCCTAAGGATAGCAGAACTGAATTCTTTCTAAGGTTGGCGGAATTAGATTATTCCTGAGGTTGGCAGAACTGGATTTCTAATGTAGCATTTTAGGGAGTAGGAAGAACACACAACAGCCAGCCACCAAAAAGGCTTATGGTTAACAAGCCTCAATGTCCCTGAAGGAAAGGAAGACCGAGCTGAGGCTGAGGTGATTGGACCACGTACAGCAAGATGCCGCATTATTGAGACTAATGAAATGAGATTGTGAATGGTGTAGGCGGACAGGGCTCTACAATAGGGCAGTTACGCATATGATGATGAAAAGCTGTTCTCAAGATCTCTGAATAGACTACTATAACTAGCACAAAAGCGTTCCCGAGGGCAAAGGGTTATAACTTTGGATACAATCCACTATTTTCTCTTTTAGATTGGTATTTTTTATCTTATGTTTTTACACAATTCACAAGAGCATGTCTACAGGTTTTTTACGTCAAATACACCCATTTGCAAATCAAATACACCTTTTTGCAAATCAAATTGACCCATTTTCTATTGAAATGTCTATTGAAAAGGGGTCAGTTTGATTTGACGTAAAAAACCTGTATCATTTAAATCTGAACTGGGTATAAAATAGGATTTGTCAAAAATGAGGTTTCACAGCTAATCTCTGTTCGGATAAGCAATAATAAAAAATACAAAATGCTTATTTTGAGAAAAATATTAATTACGATTCGTGAATTACTGCAAGATTAAATAAATTGAAAAATACATAAATAAAAATGTTTATTTAATTCAAAAATATACTATATTATCGGATGTTTTTAACTAACTGGAACAAATTGCAATAGGCACTTGATTTTTCTCAACAAAGCTTCCACGAACACACTCTGCGTTCGACTCTTATCCTGAAACAAATAAATAAAACAAAATTATAAAAAGCATTAAAAAATGTTTTAATAATAATTTGCGTAAGATAAACAAATACCGTTGCCGTATCAATGAGCTGTTTACAGAATGTATCATTAAAAACGGTGACGAGGCCGTTTTTCAAATCGGTTATATCCTGAATCGACGATTGGAAACTTGCTGCGGTTGCGGATAATACTGCGGCTAAAAAATGAATAAACATCATATTATATTTAATATTGCAACTCATCGAAAAATAAAATACTTACAAGTGTTGTTTGAATTATTGAGCATGTGTCCATTTACGGGCAATGCCTTCAACATATAAAACTCGAGATGCGTCCAAATCAGATATAAACAATTATCAATAACGTATCTGCAATGCTCCATTTCATTTCTTTTCTCTTTAACTTTTCCGGCCAATTTTTCGCAAGCTACCAGTTTGCTCTCAATGATCGATACATCGATCACATCGCAGGGAACATGATCTTCCAGCTCGGCGATACTCATATCGGGAACGTTCTTCAATTTCCTCAATAATAACTCCAGCACTAGCTTCTCTTTGTTGAAATGCATTACGGAATTAACTAATTGTTGAATTAATATACCGAGATGCGGTGCATTTTCGGGCGTAGGATTAGACCATTGACCTCTTCTGTCGAGACCGCCCGAACTCAACACGGGTCTGAATATCACCCCGATACTGCCGTGATCTACTCCGTGATTCGCTATGATGTTGCGTACATAACAAACCATATTTGACATTATTTTAAAATACATCGTCACTCTATTATTGCCGGTGTCTTCGGTACTCTCGTAATCGACGTCCATCATCTTAGAATTCTCTGTCATTTCCTTTATGAGTCTCTCGGAGAGAATAAATCTCGGAAAGAGTGCGAGCATCAATTTTTGTATTCTATATACTGAGACTACGCTTTCTTGCAGCGACGTATCCGTTTCTACGGATCCGAACACTTCTTGATTGGAAGATCTCGCAATTACACCTGTGAGTGCTTCGAGTTCTGTCAGCAGATCCAAAGAAACCATAGGTCCCCCAGCTCGGAGGATAGATTCCATCGTTTCCGAATGGCTGAGTAAGAAATGAATGATTTGCATGAGACAGCTGTGATTCTCTGAACCCAACGTAGTAATCAATGTGTTGCAGAGAGCGAGGGCCGGTATCAGAATCTGTTTATATCGACTGGCTACTGAAGGTATGAAATCCCTTGACGGTTCCATGCCATTTTGAATATCGGGATGATTGTCAAAGACTTGCATGTTGGCCAAACATGCAAGAGTACCTTGCTGTAATAATAATTCGGCACCATACCGCGTAGTCGCTATTTTGCTGAGTAAACTCATCTTTGATTCGTATACGTACAGCGACTTCATTGTCTTCGGAGTTAACTCTAAAACCTGCCAAAAATAACATTGTTATATATTCTCGCATATAAATGCATATCCATTAATGGGGAACATTGTATTTACCTGTCTAAGAGCTACGTCGTCTTTCAATAACGAATCAATCAAATTCCTCAAATGTCCCACGGATTGTAGCGCCTTTAACCAAAACTCCCCGGGCTCCAGTGCGACTAATTTTTCTAAACATGCCAAAGCTGCGACTTTACAAACTTCATGTCCTCCACCGGTCGCATCCGTGCTGATACAATCTCGCAAAGTGTCTCCACATTCGGCGACAGCTTCCAAAACTATATTTTTCAATGTCATATCGTCAGTTTTTACCAATTTGTTTCGAGTGGAGTCCAATCGGCTAACATACGTCGTGTCCAACTCCTTTTCCGACTCCAATATATCATCTAGGCAATACGTTTTCGAATTCACAATTCTCATGAAGTTTAAAAACGCCCCGTAAAGATTGACTCTCATTTTTTGAGAACCCGAACTAGAAATCAGCATCCAATTCAGTATACGCTGCAATATAAACTTCAAATTGAGCGTGTTGTGTTGTCCCAGCGACGTCGGCATTATAACCGATGTTTCCGGATTGGTCGACGCAAGGAATGATTGACGACGTTCGGTAATAAAAGCATATCGAAGACTGACGAGCAGGATGAGCACTGTTCCCGTAGCTTTATCGGCCAAGTGAGGCGTGGGCGCAGATAGCAATGCGCGCAACAAAGGCGCCGCAGCGTTCGGAGCGCGACCGCAACAACACAGTGCTTCGGATGCCGCTCTCCAGGCGCTGGCTAATTGAGCTCCGGCAGAACAACCTCTCGACCATTGATTAAGGGCGGCGGCATGCGATAATGCCTAAAATAAAAAAATAATTACGTATAGTATCCTCCCAATTATCCATTCATCCATTATTTCGTTTGAAATAATACAACTATATATAATTTTTGCTGATAAGAATCTTTTTACGATATATTCCAATAAAGCGTCAACAAAAATCAGTGTTGTGTTGTGACTAATATGATTAATAATTTATTCTCTTCACTTGCATCCCAATCTTTCTCTCTTGGTTGACTGAGCTAAATGTGGCCTAGACGTGTGTGTCCAATCATCAGTTCTTGCAAGAATTTGAGACACACCGTGGTTTAAGACAGAGTGATGCCCCAGTGTGTGAGTGAAGAGACTCCATTGTTGAAACATCTGGCTTCATTTTTAACAAATTGTTACAGCTTCTTCTTGCCTATGCAGCCATTAACATTATGATCAGATCTCGGATGGTTCTCAAGGATAGATATCACATCACATGAGGAAGAGTATTAACGAGACCAAAACAAAATACATGTCCATATGCCAAGGACGAATCTTTGAACCCCTGAGTTTCAATGATTCGACACTTACTAATAACAAAAAATAATGAAACCAATTTGGAAGTTCGAAGAATTACTAATCTGGAAAACCCATGCTATCTTGTAAGGAAAGCCAAAGTCCTATATTCCTCATCAGGCCCATCCCAACATGCGTGTCTTAATGTGTGGCTTTAACGAAGCAAGATGAGCGACAGTTAGAGACCAGGACATGTACGATAGGTCCCACTTGGTCGGATCATCTTAGTGTTCAAGGTCCACGTGTTCAAGGTCCACCAACCAGCCCCCCTCTCCTATAAGTTGTTCTGAGGGACTCTTTATGAGAAGCCGATAGGACAAGCTGGGACCTCTCACCATCATCACGCCAGGGCCAGCAGACGACATGGGGTAGCAAAAAAACGCAAGTCGCTTACGTTGTTCCACACGATGGCTGAACCGCTATGCTAAGCTGTCTACATCGTATCTCTACGTATCAGACACATCATGGATATCATCAGATGGACGGCAGGTAGTCAACTGGCGGTGCCTCTTAGTTTACCAGTGGATAACCAATCTACCTGCCTCCTGGACCACGGGAAGGTGTAAGATGAGCGACAATTGATTATCCTGGAGGAGGATTCTGAGACGGATATTTAAAGCTGTATTCGACGATAGGGATTAGCATGTCCGAAGCAACGATGAGCTGTATCAACTATACAGAGATATACTGGTCACAACTGTCATCAAGTCATGTATCAAGGACGCGAAACAGTCAGCCATCAAAAAGGCTTATGCTTAACAAGCCTTTCTGTCCTCGGAAGAAATGAAAACCGAGACTGAGGAAGTTGGACTGTGTACAACAAGACGCCACATCATTAAAACTGACCGAAAGATGGAGCGATGCGGCAGCAGATAAGATGAAATGAAGAATGGTATTAGACGAGGCCGGGATTCTACGACAGTTGATTGTTATTTCTCATCCAAATAAATGACCATTGAAAACAAACAACAATCTTTTGGTGTGAAACAAAACAACATTTTCAAAAAACCTTCCATTTCTGAAATCCTTTTAATTTCAAACCTATTTTCAAAAATCTTTCTATTCATCCGTGTCCCTTTCTGGCCGAGATGATATGAATTCATGCATGGATAATCAAGACACGGACAATTGGAAGTATACTCTAATTATAAACAATGAAGATGAAAAGAAATTATGATATAACTTACCTCTTCGATTTCTTGCAGAAGACGCATACGATGTGGTGCGGCAGGACGCAACGGAGCCGAAAGTTCGGTTGCTAATAAAGCACGCAATTTAGATATTTTGATAATATTAATTTTGCATCCAAAATCGGTACATGTCACCGAGCAAGCCTGACGCGCACTCGCTAAAGCTGCAGCATCGAGCAATCTCAAAAGTGGCTCGGTCGGAATGATAGGTGTTCGCGATAGCACAGGCAGCAATCGGAGCAAAGCCCCTCCGCCTTCCACCTAAAATCCAAAACAAATATAATTAAAATACAAATATGTTCATTTTAACTGAAAACGTTGAATAATTATTAATTATACCTTGTCCGGTAAATCCACCAGTTGTTTTGCTAATGCTGTAAAATGAGATGCCTGTCTCTCCGTTGCCGTGACGTGCAGCTCTATGGAGCACAGCTTCAACAGCCATGCAGCAGCAGCTAGTTCATTGGAATCAGGATATGATGGAATTTTCAGAGCGGCTATGTGCCTTGGAATGAATTCGGTGCACAATCTTAAATATCTCAGAACTGGTCCCATTGTATTTTGTTTTGAACAAAGCGAGTACAGTAGCTTGTATGCTCCCTCTTGTAAAAGACCCATTTTTCGATCACTCTCGGGTGAGATCGCAGCGTCTAATATTCCAATTATAGAATGCAAACAAGTTCTAGGGAATCCTGCGACGCCCGGCTGATGGAATGCCGTCTTACTAATGTCTTTATTCAATTCGAATCCCAAAAGGTAATGCGATAGATTCGGAGGAGGACAGAACAAACAGACTTGGAGCAGATTGAGGATGGATTCTTTTATTTCGATTGTGATAGATTTTCCGTGATCGTCTATTGTGTTCATTTCTTCTAAGCATTCGATAAAGCCGTGCCTTAACTCAATCTGTAGCGCAGAATCTGACGTCAACGTACTGATGAGATGTTGAGATGCGGTGGGCTGAACGGCGACCATCGACAATATGTTGATAGCCGCTAAGGAATGCTTCTGCAACCAGGAATTATACGTGACAAACTTTGCAATGTTAAGCATGTGGTCTGGTTTTCCACTCTGAGGATTTACACCGAGAAGCAGCTTACTGATACCCGTAACCAGAATAGAGCATCCAGAGTTGGATAATTCCGACATGAAATGATGCTGAGTAATCAAAACTTTTTCCAGTAGATTCAAACAGCTCAATACCGATGCCTCTAAATGCTTTTTGCCGGGAAACGGTTGGAAGTTATCCAGCAATACGACGCTCTCGTCTACGATACACAAAATCAACCGAAGAAAATCTGATTTGGTATTCATTTGAAGCATTATGTGTAAACCGGGCGGAGGATTTACTTCATTTTGCTTAGATCCCAAAGGAAAATCTCCGGCATTCGGTTCGTATTGATTTATAAACTTCTCGAACAGATTCAAACAGAGCGAAGCAATTTGCCATTTCTCTTCGGGATTTTTGTATGATCGAGATGGAAATCTTAGGAATACAGAATTAATTATGAATGTTAAATACGGATCAAAACCCGGTTTTCTGGGTCCAGCACCTAGAGTGCGCGGAATCCCCGTCGTAGATATTATATCAAACAATTGCAATAGCGCTCTGGTCAATGGAAATTCTTCGTTTCGAGCTTCAACTTCTTCCAATTCGGTTTCAACGCCACACGGATGATAATTACTCGTTATCGGAACAGTATTTATTAATTGAGCAGCCTCCATCGAGTTCCAAATATAAATAGCGGTTTCTGGGCTCATTCCCAGTGATCCGAGAGTAAGTATTAAATCAGCTTTTAACGTAATCGGAATACTACAACTAACAAGACCTATAAACGATAAATAAATAAGTTATTTACTTATGATTTCTACATATCAGTAATTAAAATTCAAATAAAAATGAACCTATCAGTACTGGAACTGCTGACCAATTTGGATTATCACAAATGGCTTGACGTGCCGCAGAATCGTGTGATGCAACAGCTCGTACCAATTCTAATGCTGCACAAAGAGCGTTTACTTCATCAGCACGAATCACACGTTTTATTCCTCCGACATTTGACATCAATCCGATAGCACTGCATTCTTGTTTCAAATTACTGAAAATTAAATTAAACGAATATTATATTATATTTTATTAACAGCTGCGGTAATCTAAACATTTATCCAATCTAAATTGAAATGAAAATAGCAATGTCGGAATAATATTCGTAAATACAGACGAAATAATAGATCCCTACCCCAGGGAGTTTGAGGCGAGGATGATACGGGCAGCGGTAGACCGGTCCATACTGTTATGAACTCTAGGCCTGGAGGAACCCGCTCCGTTGGAAAGCCAAGACCACGTTGGGGAGACAGTTTAAGCGAATGCGTCTCTGTTGTGGTTTGGGCGATGGATGGAGGAAGCCCGGGACCGGCAGAGATGGAGCAATGCACTTTATGTGGTAGGGACTCATTTCGGGTCAGGCCCACTTAAATAATAATAAATTACCTATAATATTTATCTAGAGATGTAAAAAGATGTTCCCACGATAGTGGAGTAGACGGCGGATGTAACATAGCATGAGCACGAGCTGCGGCTCCGGGTCCAGCCGCTAAAGCAGCGCAAGCATGAGCCCACGGAGCTAGTACTCTCGTCGGCGCCAACGATCCAGCGGATCTTACAAATTTTATTAAAGATATACTTCTAGCAGACCCTCTGTGAAATTAAAAACAACAATTAAGATGGGATACATTCATAAATAATTTTAAGACGAAATTTATTCACCTATATGTCGAGGATGATGGATTTTCCGCCGACACCCAATATTGAAGTCGCAAATTGAATGGGTCATTAGTATAAAGACGTGCTATACTCAATAAAAGAGCTTCAAAGTGTTTGGGCAAAGCACCTGGAACTTCTAATCCCTCAGCCGCGTATTGTTGTGCAGTGCGAGCCGCTTCTTCAGCCCTTCAATCAGAGATACAATTTAATTTAGTATATAAAAAAATAAAACGTACATTAAAAAACTAGGAGTACTAACTTTAATCGAAGATCCGTAAGTTTGGAATGCATCAGAATGATAAAATCGGTGAAATAAGCGTGCATTCTCTTCATATAGAATTCTTCTTTGTGGATATTATCGTTTAGCAGAAAAGTTTCATGCAAGTATTCAAAGACTTTCATATTGATAGCTGCATCCGCAATAGCTTCATCATTTTCTGGGTGGTCGTATACTTGAGGAAAGAGACGCAATGCAGAGAGTGATAGTGCCCATCCAAGTAGTGCTACAGCTTGGAGTCCGGGGCATTTCCAATTGCCGCGACTAGGAGCAAGTTCATTACCGAGCGAAGAAACAAAATAAGCGTCCTTAATAATTGGCAAAGATTCAACCAAATCTTCTCCATCCTCTCTTCTAAAATATCATTGAAATATTGTTAATATCTTATATTAAAATAAAAAAAACACTTCTTAATATATTACTCTACCTGTGGAACACAGATAAATCGATGGCATAGAGAAAAGCCATCATCAGTGTAAGAGTCACATCATCTAAAGCTCCATTTGAATCCGGTTCAGCGGGACAACGTCTCAAGTGAACCACGAGTCTCAGTACAGGCGCGTTTGTTAAACCTCCTTGTGCTGCCCACGATAAAATTGTACTCGCTAAAAGATTTTTTGTCTCGGTCAACAATTTCCAAATCTGCCGCCTGTGTTTAGGACCGCCCAATGCTCTATTATTCTGCAATAATTCCATCTCCTTGTTCAAATCCCAAGTTTCTAATATTTCCAGAATATGAGGAACAATTCCATCGACCACTAATTTATTTGTATATGAAGTGATGTAATTGATAATATCATCAGATGCGTCAGTACTCCATGTAACACCCCTTCTGGCGGTTACTAGATTTCTTAAAGCTTGAGCAAGAGATTTCCTGCCATCATAATACAAAAGTACGGCAACAAGACCTCTAGGTAAGCCGGGGTGAGCCGGCATTTGTCTCTGCGCAGTGCACAGCAACTCCAGAGATAAATATTCATTCAACTCGTACATATCAGATATTATTAACGTTTCGTCCACTAGTTGTTGCGGAAGGACTGTATGGCCACAGCCAGCCAACGTCACGCCATTAACAGCAGCAAGTTTTATTTCTTCACGACTC
Organism: Philopotamus ludificatus; assembly: GCA_022495035.1. Lineage (NCBI taxonomy): Eukaryota > Metazoa > Arthropoda > Insecta > Trichoptera > Philopotamidae > Philopotamus > Philopotamus ludificatus. The sequence continues at coordinate 81,561 of JAGXCT010036795.1, forward strand.
AAAGGATTTTTGGGCTGCAGTCAAAAAGCACATTTATAAGTATACTATTAAATATGCCGAATATTACATTGTGTACAAATTACTAACTGGATTTTTCAATATGGATAAAAAATTTTGGCGATGTCGTCTAAGCGCTGCTTCGAATGTGGTATACGGACCAGTGGTCAGTTTACTGACATGTTGGTCCACTATGGATAGGAGCTCCTTATACGGAGTCCACATGTCTTCACTTTTGGTACCTACAATAAAAGCATTCAAGATTCATTAATATGTTGAGGTTTGATTACTTATTATTTGTATTTGACAAATATGAAAACATGGGAGGTTAGCCGGCCGAAGCGCTCATAACCTCAACCCAATATGGCGCACGAGGGCCGTAGGGCACTCACCGTGAATGACGTCCATGGCGGCGGCAGGGCGCAGGCACGTCAGGGGGGCCCCAACCGACAGCGCGCCCTTTTAAACACAGTGTTGCCACTCGCAAAATATGCTTGACATTTCAAAAAGCTACCATAAACTGTTGCCAAATATTAAAAATAATTATATGTGTTACAATCATAACCAGATAAGTCCGTTTCAAACGTAATACATTAACTAACATATCATTATAAATAAGTATGTTATCTCTAAGTAACATTGACTAATTATAATCAATTTAGTAATCAAACATTCTCTTTTATGTTTAAAATTTGAACTATTTTTTTGCCAATTCATACATTTTTTTTAAAATGGTATAAAATTATTAAAAATACATATAAACGTTTAATAGTATATTACATAATGATTACTCTACCAAAAAAAATATTGATATACAGAGCGTCCCAAAAATTGTATACACAGTTAGAATAATAATAACTAAATTTTAATTCGCATATAAATAATATTTAAATTGCAAAAGAATCTACATAATGTATAACTTTTCCTTCTGTTCAAAATTATTATGGTCAATACACTGCTGAGAACGGTGGGCTATTGATTCACAAACTTCAACAAACATTTCATTTGGTGCGGCTTTGAATTCTTCCAGTGTCGTCGGTTTTTTGACGTAGACTTTATCGTTAAGGTATACCTAAGGTATAATTATCCGACGCCAGTGTGCGCTGCACAATCTGGCCATATGGACGGCGCGCCCCTGCTCACAATTCCAGTAGCGTCAGGTCTGGAAAACGGGCAGGGTATTCTATGGGTCCTCTTCGTGCAAACCATCTGTTTGGAAAAGTCTTATCAAGATATGCTCTTACATCACAATGATAGAGTGGAGGCATTCCACCCTATCGAAAATAGAATTAGCCATCTTCACCAAAGTAATCCCGAATGCGTGGTAAAACAGATTCTTGCAGTAAATTCAAGTAATTGGCACCATTGAAAGACCTCAATTACCTACAATTCTTTTCTTGCACTAGACGAAATAGCTCTTTCTTTCTGAACTGATTTTGTCTAAGGATCAAAAAATCATTCCTATTAAATCTACCATTAAATCAAATGCTAATTAAGGACATCCAGAACATAAGCGGCAATAAAAATGATCCTCCAAAAAAGCAGTGAAAATTTTCAATTTTAAAACCACAACTTTCGTTTTAATATTGATATTAGGTAGGGCTTATTTTCAGTTTAGGGTTAATATTATAAGCATTCAGAAAAATGGCGCTAGAGGTGTATTTTAAATGTATTTATTTAAAACATTAAACTATGGTAAATTAGAATAATAATACACAGTGCATAGTAATTTCAAAATATTAAATAAAAACAATAAATATATATAAATATGAAATTATTATTAAAAGCAATTATAAAGTGTGTAATAAATAATGTATATAGGTTTGTATATAGGTTTTAATAGGCTCTAAAGTAATCTGTTATGATTGTGTAGTTAACCGCGACTGGCGTAAGATGCGCGAATACGCCTGTACCACAAAGGACTCCCCGGCAGTTCTTTGTGGTACAGGCCAGGGGGTGAATGTGAGTTTTACAATCCACCACCACCGCCGCAACTTTAAAAATCTTTATCGTACCTTTATTTGGATGAGTGACGATTTTAAATGTAATGCCATGCATCAATCATCAATCATCAAATAAAATAAATTAATTAAAAGAAATTAAAAATTGGCGAGAAGTACACATCTTCTGATTAAATCACACGCAATCGACACTATTTATCCAGGCACTATTTTCTTTCCCTGAAAATGTTATGGGTTACAGTCCAGCATATCTTCTTGCGCTTACCATACTTGCTGAAGTGTGAGCGAAAAGTTTTATTGTTCAAAACGGTTTTTGATTGGTTGCGCGCTCGCTCCCCATTGGCCCGCCGTTTACTCCCATCGTCCCCTTTTCCTCGCCACTGTAATGGCTCAACTCCCAACCACCCCAAGCCACTGTAGCTCATATCCCACGCTATGATAAAGCTCAGAATAGGATGCTTTCTCAGTGAGAAACCTTTATTTTCCAATTTGAATGTAAATAATTTCCATTGGTGGGTTGCGGTTGTATTGACTCGGAAAATATGTGAAAGCGGTCGCTTAATGGCGACCACTCGGCGCTGCCAGTATGATATGGGACTTAAATTTGATTTCAACTTTTCAACGATAAAACCAACGGGGAGGTGAAGGGGCGCATCATCACGCCATGTTGCTTTTTTATCAATTTTTAAAATAATTTCACATTAATACAAGTAAACAATGAAAAACCATAATGATTTATGTACTCATTGTATAGATAAAGATCAATTAAAATATCAACTCTTTTTGTTATTTTTTTGTGTTATGGCCAAATTCTGCGCCATTTAAAATGACAACGCAAAGTGACGTTTGACAATGTAACATAAACAGGTTATTTTTCGATATATTCAATCATTAACCGCTTCCGGCGCGTTGACGCGAATATGCGTCAAGCAGAAGCATTCCTAATTCCGCGCTCACGCGTATTCGTGTGAAGCCAGATGCGCGCTTAAATAAATCACAGTTTATTATTGCATCTCCTCGCCAAGTATGAAAGGATCACTCTCTAGCTTATTTTGTTCCAATTGCATTCTTACTTTGCTATAGCCTGATAATAGATTTTCAATGCATTTTACGACTTTGAAAACTATACATACATGAAATAAAAGTGCAAAAAATGGACCGAAAAGGGTTAAAAAAAATATAAAAACATTTGATTTTAATATAATTATATATTAACACTCAAGCACCCGCTGTTTTCAGGCGAAACTTACACCTAAACCCGCATCTTTTTATCGATCTTGCGATTTTGCGTGGCTCTGTAAAAAATGCTTAATAACTTTCTCCCTATTAGAGATAATTTAGTAAAAAAAGAAGTATTATACGTATAGTATACTTAAAGTTAGATTATTAGAATATTTAGATAAGAAATACAATTTTCGAGCTGTGAAAATGATGATTTATTGTATTTTAGACGATAAAAAACAAATAGATATCCTTATGTAGTATGTAGGTAATTTTAGCTTTGTAATAAAGGATGTAATGGGTTGTGTCACATAAATATTCCAAAAAAGTTATTTTGTTGAATTGATAAACAAAAACCTCGTTTCAGTCGATGTGTAAGTACTGGAAAGTTTTCGAACCAAATAATCTATTATTTCAAGGACAGTTTTTAACCATAAATAAATACATATGTCATATATTTTAGAAAGGGCATGCAGAGCAATGAATGAAACTGTGTCCAGTCGTAAAACTTTAAAATAAAGCCTTTTGTAGCGCATTAGATAGCACGTTTCGTGTGAACCCGTGTTAGTGCGGGAGCGGGTGTTTTACCGTTTACGAAAATTTCCGCACTAACGCGGGATCGGGTCCTTGAGTGTTAATACATTATTTTGGAACATTTTTTCAAAAATAATTCGCTCATGAAGTGGTTAATTGTGATTATCAATAATTGGGCTTATTGAAGTAAAAAGAATGAATTTAAAAATATATTTGTTACGAACGTTACATTTAATTATTTAAAATATAAGTCTTTTTTCGAATATTGTCTGTTATTGAACATATGCATCCCTCCGTTTACATGGTTTATATTTTTGTAAAAAAATGATTTTCTAAACTATAGCTGATATTAATATAATTAGCTGTTAAAAGTGCAAGAGTTAAATGATGAATAATTAGTTTATACGGTCTCCTTAATTCTGAAACCCAGTGGCGGGCCGATAGTGTCCGACGCCTGTGTGCAGAACTTTAATTAGGGCCCATATGCCAATTTTTAGCCATTTTGTTATTTTAAAGAAAGTTAAATAAACTCATATTTAATTACCTAAACTTCCGGCGCCTGTGTGCGCCGCACAATCTGGCCATATGGACGGCGCGCCCCTGCTGAAATCTTAACTTCAATTCATAGGATTTACGTGAAAATCTTAAAATATGAACTGGAAGTGGCAATAATTATGAAAACTCATTTAATATATCCCTATATTTTTAATATATTTGTTAGTTTCGATTTACACGATGATTAATTGGAACCTATCTAACGAGTAAATCGAGTTCTAGGTGTATTTAATTAAGCTAATGAATAATATAATAATTGACAAAAAATTTAAATATTTAATGAATAAAAATCAGTAATTATTATGTTGTTCTTGACATGTTAAAACTCAGCCATGTACCATTCATTTTCACATTGCAATTATTATATTTTTAATTATATCATACAGTCGCAAAAGAACGCGAGTATATTCTCAGAAAAATGACAATTTGTTCGCCACCATTTTCGCACATGATCCGGGGTGTGAGGCAGAGGTTGTTTCGGGTGGTGGTGGGTGGTGGCCACGACCCGTTTCGTTCGTATAACGAAACCCATTATGTTCGTTTAATGCGATGTTTTCACAAAACCCAGCATCCACCAACCGAGTCCTCGGGCCAAAATCATGTTTCCACTCACTCCCGTTCCTCAACGGCATAGACGTACCTACACTTTCATAAGGATACCCATACACCATACTAAGATTTTTTTATAAAAAATAAATTATAAAAAAAATCGTATATGTGATTATATTAATATTTTATACTAAATATCACGAAATCCATCGTAAAGATGGATTTCGTGATATCGTTTCGTGATTCGTTCACTTATCCATTTTTTCTAAAGTAAAAAAACCTTTTTGCGCAAAACACCTTTTTGACATCCTATTAATATATGGCTACTAATAAAATAAATATTTTCAGACTTATTACATCATACTGGTTAAGCCCTTGGACATTTAAAATAATTTAAAATTCAAATGACTGATATTTATATTTTAATATAGAGTCTTCTAATCTTAAAAACTCCCGCTAAACCGAGCGATCAAGGAAATAAAAATAGCCATGAATGAAAAAAAACTCTTCTATACTGAATTACCTGAAAAACTTGTCGCTACCGTATTGACGGACTACTCACTTTGGAAGGCTATCAAAAAATAAAAACAACCGCAGCAATATGAAATACCATTAAGCGATTCAAATAAAGGTTGAGTAAGAAACGACAAAGAAAAAACCAGAATCCTTGCTGAAAACGGTCTTTAAACAACCTCGAATTTAACAGATGAGGCAGACATATTAAAGCTTCTTGACGCAACAGAAAATCCCTCAAATAAGTTATTTTTATTATTATTATATGCAAATGATAATAAAAAAATACCTGAATCCAAAAAAGTCTCCAGACTACAACCTCATTACTGCAAAACTGTTAAAGTAACTAGCATATGCAATACTGTACTCAGATTAGGATATAATCCGGATCAGTGGAAAGTAGTTGAGATAATCATGATTTCCAAAATTGGCAGAAGCCTACAGACCAATAAATCAAATCCCGATTGTGTCCAAAGTCTTTCTGAGAAAAATGAGACCATTATAAATTAAAAAAATCGATTTCCGAAAGAGCCACTCAACTGTCGAACTGATTCAGAGGATTATTGAAAATATACACAACGATCTGAAAAAAAGGTATTGTTCTGCGGCATTCCTTTGACAGAGTATTGCATGAAGGTCTACTGCACAAAATCAAGAAAAAACTTCCTTATTAAGCAAAATGAGGATAGACCGCACTGTGTTGTCCTATCAACTCTGGAGTACCATAGCGAATTGTAACTGGTCCAACAACAAAAACTTAAATATGCACATGATTCTTCGGACAAAGCAACCACTGTATATTTAAACTATTTTCCATCATTCCTACAGCTTTTCTTTGCCTTGAATAAACTTTCGTTATTTTAGGATTTAAGTATGTTCAAAAATGTATTGCATTTAAGATACATTAATTATATTAAAAACCATAAAAAAGCTGTCCGAAAGGGGAAAGTGTCCAAAGTTTTGAAAATCTTTAGAGTATAATTAAATTAATTAGTATAATTAAAATATTTAGGGGTGCTGCAGAAGATTAAGTGTAAGTATGTAGATTGAGTAGTTCAAAAGAACCCCCTCATCCCGCTGCCGCCCCGCATCCATACAATACACGACCTGAGCGCTGACGAGCAGACAGCGCTCTTGCACTACTTAATTTATATTTTTATATATTAATATATGAAAATATATTTTTCCTCGACTTGCTCGGGGGTGCTGTAGCCTCGCAGTGTATATGGACTAGCCATCCCTGGATATAATGTTAAAAAAGAATTTTACATAAAAAATACAAAAGATGTATATATATACAAACTAATTAAATATATTATGATGTGCGATTTATTTTTCATTTTAATCGGCATTCTACAAATTAATAATAAACACTTGACGTTTAAAACTATACTGAACGTATAGGGGTTGCTTTATCCGTGGTATTATCAGTGCGAGACATTTGTTTTGGGGTTAGTTGTCGGAGAGCGCGGGAAAGTGAACGGTGCAATTCAGAAGCCGATGATCACAATAAATTGAAATAAATATTTATTCAAATAAATATTATCAAAAAAATCATTGATATAAATATAAATAAAAACAAAAAATAAAAAAAAGTTATCAAATTCTGTGATTCGTGTTTCTTATATAAATAAAACTCAATTTTGTGCAATATTTAATTTTAAATCAATTAATATGAGTTAAATTTGTTTCGTTTGAACGTTTTAAAATTTATAAAAATGCATCCCGACGGACATAAATCGTTTCTAATCAAGGATTTATTGGGAGATGTGCTACAGGGCAGACAAACGCTGAATCAAGGTATTTTAATTCGCGACAAAATATATATTAATAATTTTTTTGTGAACGCGTTTTATTAATTATTAAATATAAACCTTCTGCACTGATTTTCGGATTTATTGATTATTTATTTTCTCTATGCTTATATCCTAATGAATATACAATGAATAACTTGAGAGTCAATCGAGCATGGACTATGCACGTGTCATACGCGTGCAAGTTCTAAAGAGTGAATAATCCTATAGAATATAAAACAAATCACATCCACTTGATGTAATGCATTCAAACAAGTGCATTTATTTTTTTAATCTTAATACATCGATTTAATTATTCCTATATATCTTTTGATTAGATATTTTGTTCTAATTATATATTATTATATTTAACGTCATTCTATAGCTTTCGCAATCGATCAAATGTCATATTATAATCCGCAAGATGCATATTATGCGCAAAAATTGTTTTTAGTAACTTGAATAAATTTCCCGCCGTCGGATAGAAAATTTAAATTTGAAAAAATGTTTGCCGCCTTGTGGTGCAAGTAATTGCAGGGGTTGGTCTGCAAATAAGCAACAATTACCGACGGACATCTGAATGATTGCTTCACCCTACCTTTTATGGACAATTGTATCTCATTTGGGAAACAGATTCGAAGGGTGGACCCTTTCGTCAAAGGGCGCCTCTTCAATGGCCCACCCCATCGTCAGACAATCAAAAACAACAATTTGACACTAATATGACGAATGCATATCTATTATTATTTTTTATTTATATACAAACTCCTTTGATCGATCATCTAAATATTAAATTTGCAATAAAATTAACGTCTCGATTCAAACACATTTAAATAATAAAATAAATAGAAAACTATGATTAAAAAAATATTACGAATATACAAAGAAATGCAGATATTGCTGTGTGCAGAATTTCAATTATCGTCCCTGTACGTCTGGTGTACTTACAAAGATCAACTACAGGCTATCATTTATAATTCATTTTAATAATAAGTTGTATATTTTGAAATGTTTCTCTCTTGGCGCCTCTAATTTAACGGCGCCTGTGTGCGCCGCACAATCTGACTCGCACCTGAGTTCATACAAAGTCATGAAATACGTTCCAAGTAATAAAAAAAACATGATATTCATCTCATGGCGGAAAATTATTACTTCTAAAAATGGCCATAATTACTCCCAATAATCATTTAATGTTGTATATTTTAAATCCTTCACTGCAGAATCAACAAGCTTTAGGTTTCCAAACTATTTTTCCCCTGGCTGTAAAGCAAGATTTTTTAAATCAATTCGTGGAAAAACCATATAACGGGAAAATTATAATATTTATATTAATAATCTCCTAATTATAACCCACTTAGAGTTGAATCTAAAAGAGATATAGGGTATGATCCAATATTTGATCCAACAAAAGACATTTTTTTTAAGCTAAATAAAAAAGAAACTTGGTTAAAGTTGTTTGCTAAAAAATCTTTTGGGCCAATACGTCTGGCCCACGGAGTGTAAAAGGTTAACAATGTGCCGTGCGGCGGTTTTTTGACTTTTGACTGAAAGGTGATAAATTAATCCATAAAAGCAATCCATATAGCGAGGAAATTTAAATCTTTAGCTCAAAGTTAACAATCCGGCTAAAAAAGAACTGTGAACATTTTTATGACTGACAAAATATAAACTGAAAATATGACTGAAAATTGTGATTGACCGAAAAAAAATTAGTGAAAGCGCGTTGTGAAAATATTTTGTTGGTAAGCAGTAAACTGACATTTATGCCCAAAACAAAGAATTTTTTTTAATTTATTAAAAAAATTAAAGAAAACTTCGAATATTCTTAACTGGATCTATCAGATTTTGGCGGAAAGCCGCCATAAAATCAACTATGGGCGCAATCCTCAATTGTAAATCACGTAGACCTCCATTTTTATTTTCTATTTGACATAGACCACCTGACAGTCGAAATCAACCCTGGGGGTATATATGGATCACTTTGGGAATCACCGCTGTAGACAATTTATATAGAAAATTACAGATGAATTTTAAAAATATTTGTATTACTATTTGTGTTTTTATACACGGTTTTTCTTAAACTGACGCCGTTTTAAAAAAAATCGCGTAAAAAAACCCGCTCAAATCGAGGGATGGATGTATTGATATTATTACGTACAATATATTTTCGTCTATAATATTTTATAATAAATCAATTTTCAGCCAGTTAAAATAAAGATTTTCCTTGAATATGAATATTTTTATAATTTATATTAATATATTTAATTAATGTATAACATTTTATATTAATATATTTTACTAGATCCAATTCTCTTTTTCAGAGTTAAAAATTCATGAAAATCATGCGAATAAATTATGTATAACTCCTTTTTTGCAACAACAACAAAAATAATTATCAAAAGAGACTTGATACTCAGTTTCTTGACAAAATGTTCGATTTATTAATAATAATGTCTAACTTTAGGATTATATTTTTATATTTAATAATTTTAAGCTATAAAAATATATTTAGCTATAAATAAATTATAAAAATAGTTTTATTTTTAAAGGTTTGATCTCAACATGGTGTTCGGCCCTCTGTATATGTTTTTATGTTAATTTATAGTTTTATGATCACAAATTTTATTGGCATGCCAACAAGATATTTTTTATTGCTTGAAACTTCCTTTTTATTGAGACAGAAAATATTCCTGAGAATGAGTTTAAAATTACTCTAAAAAAGTGTGCCACAATCTGGGTAAAAACTTAACTTTCAAAATTAATTACACACTAAAAGAGATTTTTTAATTCATTAACAGAAAAAAATCAAGTAAGTATGAGTGAAAAGATATAGCAAATAACTTGAGAGTTGAGAAGTTTGTCAACCCTCCTATAGCGCCGAGTTTGTTCACGCGTGGCCTGACCTAAAGTGCATTAACCTGTATTTTGCTCGGGAATGTATTATATATTTATGGAAAATGTAATTCGACCTTAAAAAATGTAGCATTTTGTAGATAACGGCGATTTAGAGGAAGCGCTATAGGAGGGCTGACTGGAAAATTTAACATTATTTTTTTGATGTTGTGTTGCTACATGTGTCCCTACATAGGTTGTCATACTGGATGCTTACATTATTATTAACTGTATTCGATGACTTTTTTAATAAAAAACCTATTTTGGTCAAAAACATCCCCTTAAGTTCTGCGACACATTCTTTTTCCTTAAAGATAAAACCATTCAAGGAGGACGTTTTGCTAACATTGAAGAGATAAAAACACAATATTTGATGGTGCTATACCGAAAATGGTGTTCTAGATATGCTGTAAAAATTGAAAAAAGCGCTGGAAAAATAAATGATGTATCTATTTATTATTATCGTATTAAGCAAAATTTAAGCCAATATATTTGATCAAACTTAACTGCTATAACTTAAATATTTGCTAATGATTGCACATCGCATAATTATACTTTTAGATTGTTCCTCCAATATAACTCTTAGCCAACTTTCGAATTTGCATTAATTGCCTAGACAGAGCCTGATAGTCATCCACGAGTGAGAATATATTAATAGCTTATTCCTATGCGAGTAACGCGATGAATATGTGAGGATCATTACCAGAGTAGTTTCCAACAGTTACCATGAGAATACCACACATTGTAGTGGTTGGACAATTAGACCAGGAGTTGACAAACTTCTCAAATCAGAATTTAATTCCCAAATCTGGCACCTCCATTGTTTGCTCGGCACAATGGAGTCAAATCTCGTTAGCGAGCCATCAACCAGAGAATAAACTGGAGAATGAAGAAAAAACGTACCGCAGGCATCTTGAGGACGCGGTCTGAGGACCAGGCAAGCACACTGGTAATAGCCGCAAACAAAACGCCAAAGAAAATTAAATGAATGAACTACGAGACCAGAGAACAAGAAGTACTTTCAGCGATGAAAATAACCGCCGTCTAATTAGTGCCCAAGGCATTTTGTACGCGGAAACATCACTCTATTTTTCTAAAGGAAAAAAATCTTGAGCCTAAAATTCAGCTATTAATTTCCAACAGAAAATATTTTTGTATGCTTTATTTTATAATAATAAATCGTTTATTACTAAAATCTTAAAACGTATTCGACGAGAAATATAGGACGTAAATAGTTTTGTTATGGCCGATAAAAACGTTCACGATTGATTTCCGTGAGTCTTCGTTAGTATTCGGACAGCACACAAAATGGCGTTTTTGCAATTCATTTGTTTGGAAAAAATCAATTAATATTAATTTAATATATCAGTTAAAATACTGTTGGTATACTTAGAGAAATATATAAAATAATATTTTATAATATTATGTATGTACTACGTACATACTATGACAAAATTCTCTGGGAATATTACATAAATCCTAGTCTGACTTAAACCTCCATTTATACATGTATATTTTTTTCTCAATAATTTGACATACAAATCGATAGTCTAATCTAGTTGTTGTTGTATGTGGACGCAGACGTCACATCTTCTGACATATTAACTGACAGTGTTGCCAACTTTAATCGATCTATTGTTAACTATTCAAATGAAAAAATACATACATAAGTATTTGTTGTAAAATGTTGAAGTTAAGGCAGGTATTTTAAATTCGATTGAAATCTCAAAAAATGCTTTTGAATATTCAGGAATATTATAATGAATAAAAATATTAATTAAACAGATTAAATTGAAAATGGCGATCTAGAATGAGGCACTATAGGAGCGACTGTCGTACACGCTGCTCTATAGCAGGGAGCGCTATAGGAGGATAGAGTCACTGTAATCTACATGACAGTGGTCGTTCGATATTTTAATTTACTTAGCTTTATTACTATTATCCAAAAGATGTCTTACTTTAATAATATAAAAAAGGAAAAAAAATCTGAATAAGCGAGAATCATCGAATAAACTAGTCTCGAAGTAACTCTAGTAACTAAGTAAGTCTCTAGTAACGAAGTCTCGTGTTGCGTTTAATAAAATTGTCAAATGTCAAAGATTTTTTTGTATACAGGTATCGCCATATGGAAATAATTAGTATGACGTTCGAGAAACTAATCTTTATTTTATTTATTATTATGGTTTATGGTAAATTTATGGATAAAAGTGTCACATCAATTTTAGAAAGAAAAAATCTGATTTTCTTTATATGCAGTTTTTTTTTTTAATTTTGCGCCACATCAAAGTTTTGGGCCTCAGGGCGTCTACGGCGTATAACTGATTAATTAAACAAAGATATTACTAAATTTGTATAATTACCTTTTTTTATTAAGTTGTTTTAGTCTTACTTTATGTATTTTTTCTTATGAAAATATTTTCGATCGTGTGACACGGCAACACCGAATGGCATATTATTAATTCGCACTACAGCGAGCACATTAGGGGATGAATTACAAGGGGCCGATCGTGCTCAAGGGTTGATGGAGGCACCAACTAATTTACCACATTTTATGGCCAATTTATTCACATCCCCCATAACAGATTCTAACCTTTCAAAATGTTTCTTTTCACACACACCAACATAATTAAGCTTAACCACTCGCCCGATGAATATTTATAACATCTCGTGTGTCTTTATGAAATTTTAATTAGCATCATCCTTGCTTCTGATGAAGGAATTTGAACTGGATCGTTGTTTTTTTTTCCAGGTCAGCTATCACCATCGGAAGAGAGAGACGATAGAGCGTGTTACAACAGATTCACTGAAATAACCAGTCATACAAGCGATGGTTCTTCTGATGATATATCAGTAGGAGACAACAGCAACATATCGAATGGAACGACGATAGCTGATGATACCCAGAAACATAAAGCATTGGGGAGATCCTTCGAGATATATCATGGCGATGATGTCAACGATATCACAAGAAGATCGTTTGAAGCATCGGCTCGGATGCATCATTTGAACATACGTTCGATTCCTGATTCAGTATATAACCATTCTTTGGATTTGGCCAAGAATCATTTGCTTGGATTTACGGCCTCGTTGGGATCATCTCAAAATATTACAGATAGCGAAGGTTAGTTAAGGATATAAATTGTTTAGGGGGTTTTATTATAATCTTGTTTAATGCGCTGTTTATTTACATAGGATCTGCTGGTGGAGGTAGAAGTCGAAAGCCTAGAAGAAGAAGAACGGCGTTTACTCATGCCCAACTCGCTTACTTAGAACGTAAATTCAGATGCCAAAAATATTTATCAGTAGCTGATAGAGGAGATGTAGCTGATGCTTTAAGCCTCAGTGAGACTCAGGTTAAAACCTGGTACCAAAACAGAAGGTACGTCCATCATTTTGTGATATTTATATATTTAATTAATTTATTGTTTAATGATTTGATCGTGTCCAGGACAAAGTGGAAGAGACAGAACCAGTTGCGATTAGAACAACTTCGTCAGCAGGCCGGCGCAAGTAACCAGCAATCTTCTGATAAAAATTTGATGGGTGGCGCTGGACCAAATCCTGGAGCACCACCGTGCTGTCCACTTTTGTCTCAAGCTGCCGCCATCTTCAGGAACGTAGCGTATATAGGACATGGATGTCCACTCTAAATAATTTAACGATACAATAGCGATGTTTGTATAGTCGTTGTTTTTAAGTTTTGATATAGAATTTATGTAAATATAGGTAAACAAACGCATTCCAGGATTTTTTCCCTAATTATTTAATGTATTTTGTCCATATAGTATTAATTTCAGATGTAGATTTATTATAATGATAATAATATGTTATGTTGTATGTAATAGAAAAAGATTTTAATAAAAATCATAGCGAGTACAGCAAATAACATTTAATTCTGTAGTTCCGCCCCCTGATTTCACCTACCACTTATCAATCAGGGTTCCATTCATTTCCCTCTCCCCCGCTTTTCTGTGGTTTTCATTCATAATATTTCAGAGATTATCTATTTCTGGGCATGGAGAGTTATCTTGACGGGCAGGAAGATCATCATCGCGACATAATGGCGTGATGATAGATAATAAATAAACAGAGGATAAAGAGCAATGCTGAATAACGCTTATTAACCGCTGTGTCTTGAATAACAAACAATCTATTAAGGCTCGTTAGTCCTCTACCCTAAGTATCAAAATTACACAAATTGTTTGCCGAGGACTTGTATTAGCGTGCTGATATTAATATTACGTAATAATTTTTATATTTCCACTGATAACTTTAATAATTATCTATTAAAAAAACATACTGTATTCGTTAAATTTAATTTTGATGTTTAACGAAATTAATTTGTATGAAAAAACTAAGTCAAATTAAATGCGTTAGAAATTTTCGCGAGTTGCTACATACGTTTTATATTTTTTATAACATTTTTTTACTTCATTATTACTAATATATTAGTTTACTTATATAAATTGTTTATTTTTTTTAAGTTATAATTTAAAAAAAATAGATATAAGGAAAATCTAACCAGTTTTATGGCTTGTAGGTATTATGCATATTCTTTCGATAATGTAAGTTAACCGCTACCGAGCTAAGTTAGTAGACGCATATCTAACGAAAATTATGAATTCTGGGGATATAGGGAATATTAGTGTGAGAGACTCATTCCCCTTACATCTTTAGAATTTTATCGAATCTTTATATGGGTGAATGGCGCTTTGAAATCTTTTTGTTATGCCACTCATCCATGGTAGTCAAATAAAAAAATAAATAAAAACTATCTATTTTATTGGAAAACAAATAATCATATTTTTTTTATTGAGTCGTGAAGCGATTACAAATTATTATATTTTTTTTTTATAAGATATTAATCCACTTTCCCTCATGTCTGAGGAACGTGACCATGTGCATGATTTCCCTTATGGAGAGGACCATGGACATGGTTTTTATATTATCAATCATATTAGTTTTGTCATATAAAGGAATTTTGTACATGAAAATGTAAACAAAAATGGTTTTACGAAAATAGTGGAGTAAAAATTAAAGAAAAAACGACAGAAAAATGATTCTTACAAAAATATTTATAATTTTAAAATTTTGCTGGCTGCAAATTTTTACTTGTGAAAAGGAGGGAACGTGGAAAGAATTTTTGGACAAAAAAAAACAACGTCATGATGCATGGCCCCCTGCGATTTCTTTCCATTCCTGAAGGTGAACAAAAAACATAAATGTATGAGATTTTTCCAACATTGAAGAAATAAAGACAGAATTAATAAAGGAGCAAAAAAATTTGGGTACTAAAAGTTCTTAACCCTTTCAGTGCGGGGCGCATCGCGTACATGCGCAAACAAATCGTGTCAGGGTGCGGGCGCATCGCGTAGATGCGCGAAATTCTAAAAATTAAACTTGTCGTTGCATGTAACCAGACTCGGAGTTAAGTGATGGTGTTTGTTTTAAAATCAGCTAATAAGCACAGCGCTAACCAAAATATTATATGCTTTATATGTAAATTCTACCAAAAGTTATATAAAGCATTATAAAATATAACATGAACTGTAGCCATTCAAATCGCGCTTGGTGTCTATTCAAATCCCGCAACTCATGGCAGTACGAGGATATATCGGCCGTCTGGCTGGTGTGGGATCGCCATGAAATTTCACGTACATTATTTCATAATTAAAACGCTATAATTATAGTTAAAATTTATTTATTAATTTTAGGTCCATTTTTTCTCAATTCTAACACCTTTCATAGGGTCAAAACATACACCTGTATAGCCGATTTGTCGAAATTTTATGAAACGTCTTATTTTACAAAAAAACGTCATAACTTTTTTATTAATCAACATATTGAGCTGAAAATTTAACTACTTTAACCTTAACATTTACCGGATAGTAAATGGAAACAATTTATTTACAACTTATAGCAGGAATCACCAAACTTTTTGGAAACGGGCCGAATTGATTTTTTTTAAATCATGGTTTAAAACATGCACTTTGAATGTTGAATGTTGAACATTAAATCAGGCTCACTGCGTATCACAGTAGACATTTATTTGGTGCTGATTTAAATTAGTGGTTACAAGTAAATTAGACCAATTTGTTTTAAAAAATTAGCCCACAAACACAGCTGCTAACTATAATCAACCAATCACAAGAAAGAAAAACTATACAAAATATACATATGGGAACAAACCTGAAAGGGATCTAAAGTTATATCTCGTGTAATGGGACAGTAGTGTTTGTTTCCGTACGCTGGGTCAGGGCTGCCAAAAATATTGTAATGCCATTATTTGAATTTCAAAGGTAAATTCTATAATTATATTTAGCTTTGTTTATTAATTAGGTCCGTTTTTCCGAAATTATAACGCGTCACTACACGACGACAATAAAGACCTTCAATTGATCCATATCCGATTTTGATATTCGTGAGGAAATACGAACGTTCCGATTTTGCGGGTGTATCTGAGTAGAGACCCGATATCCCATGTACTTCGACGGAAACAATTACCGAAAATCTATTACATTGGAGATCTGGTCCTTTTATTCCTGTCATACATGAGCTTGATAGCTCATCATCAATCGATAAAACCGATATGATGCTATCCAGTCTAAATTGTCTTAGAAAAAGTGTGAAATGGTATAAGAAAATTGCATTTCACATTTTTGATTTATATTTTTTTTAAACGCACATATGATGTACAGGAATATAACCAAAAAATATCGCTTTCAGAATTTCAACTGTCGTAATAAAGGAATTTTAAAAAAATATAAATTGTCTCCCGAAAGATATAATACTCAAATCGTCTGTCAGGTTTCGTTTCCATAAGTACAATATCAACTGAATTATCAAAACATATGCCGAAGTTGTTGCCAATCACAGGTAAATCTTCAAAATCATATAGACAATGTCATGTTTGTTCCCATTCCACCAAATCTGAAAAGAGGGTAATGTCACGTTACTTGTGCCCATCGTGCAATCGTGACATTGTGTGTAGCACTACGTTTTGAAATTTACCACAACTGTGGCAGTTTTTAGATTATGTTTATGTTAATAATGATTTGAATAATGCTCATTCCATAGTCTCCACTCTTGCTTAGTCCAATGTATATTGTTTATTATTCTTTATTCATAAACATTTTACTATTGTGTATTTTTAATATACTCTCTTTAATAATTAGTATGTACTTTTATATGCATACTCTGTACATACTCTCTTTATCAATACATGCTTATTATTTATATTTATTTTTATAAATATTAATGCATCCCGTAAAATAATAGTAAGAATGTTTCGCTTTCGCAAGCAATATTAAGATTGATGACATTCAATGGTGTTGTCATCCTCAACTGATAATATGTTCTTTTCTATATACAACCATTTACAGCACCCCATACTCTTTTGGTAATAAAATGTATATTTACGAGTTTCATATGACAGCTACTTTGTCTTCAAACAGAATTGCATCATTAATATAAAAAAATATATGGATATGTGCGCACTAATAATGGCCGGCCGGTTGATATTTTTGACCAATTCGATATATTCGAGTAAAAAAAATAGTCGCACGTCTCAGAATGGTTCGGCACCCCACTTGAGTGTGACGTAGTGAACATATGGGGGAACGGGACGCGAGGGGGGCGACGCGGTCGGTCGGCCGGACGCGGATCTCTGTTTGAGCAATTGATTTTTTGTTCGATTTATTATTACGAAAATAAAGCGAATCGAGTTTATATTTTGGTTGAGATGGAAGAACATATCCTAATCAACATGTTTGCATAAATCTCTTATAGGAAAATGGTCTAATATAGCGGTAAACGGTGAATACAAATTTACCTCGCCAAAAAAATAATTTGGTTCAAAACGGCCGCCGCACTCAGATGCAGAATCGTTGTTAGACCCGCCGCATTGAAAGGGTTAATAGATTTGAAAATACGCTAGCACAATTAAAATTATAAAAATTTATATTTATGAAAAAAGGAAAATTTCTCCTACTTTTATCGATTTTGATTTTTAAAAATTGTATTTAATATATTTGGTGGTATAAAAATAAATAATGAACATAATTGTCTTTGTTGGCGTATTTTATAAATAACCATCTTTACATAAAAAGATAAAATAATGCTAAATATCTATTATTGATTTGACAGTTTGAGGTTATGTTGTTTAATTTTGCAACATTTAACAACATTAATCGCGGCCATTGCAAAGATTTATACAATTTTAAATCCCGGGGTGACTTTGCCCCGCTAAATAAACAACTTTCTTAATATAATCATGCGAATACAGCTTAATAATATACTTTAATTCCGTGTGATGTTCAGTAATAAAGTCCTTACTGAAAATATACACTAATGCGAAGTCGGCGGGGGTGTTGTTTTAAACAAACCCGCTTTGTGAGCCGGGGGCGACGGGTTCGAATCCCGGCGCAAGTCGTTTGTGCAAATTAGTGTCGGGGGGCCAATCAACCACCGTTTGTGACGCCGAGACAATTATATTGACAAGACAGGTCTCCTCCCTACTTACATACATCCACACACAATGCAGATAAGCATTGCGACACTGTCCCTAAATATTAAAATCCAACTATATCAATGATGAAGCATATTAAAAAGTATATGTGATGTTTTACAATTTATTCTAGGTTATTAGGGTCGGTGTTGCCAGTAGGCATGAATTAATGCGAATCGTACTCGCAGCCATTACCGCGCAATCACAGAATGGAAATTGGCATCACGCTGAGCTTCTGTTGTCAGTTTAACGAGCAATCATACACATTTGAATAAAGGGGGTACATATATTATTGCACATAAAAGTGAAAGAATATTAATAAAAAAACAATCGTGATATTATTTTATCGCGCCGTTCTTAATAAATATATATATAGATAATATTTTCTTTAAATAATAATTAAATTTATATTTGTTGCTTGTAGTTTTGCATGTCATTATTTGAACCCTCTACCCTTTAACTGGAGTACAAAAATGTCTGCCGACCCAAAACCCAAGAACGAAGGGGGCAGTTATCCAAAGAGCACACGACGCCACTTGACTATCGCTCAAGGACCGAAATTTAAATAATGATCTGTCGGACCGCATGTTGCTTTTCAGGGTCGTCAAATAAATATCCATTTTTATTATTATTTTGATCAGATATCACTTGTTATTGTTGATTATAGGTGTATTCTCTCAGCCGCCGATCCCTGTTTCCAATTCCAATTACCGTCTCTTATCGTCGATTTTGCCTCTAATTAGTATCACATCGAGATCCCATTGATCAATTTAATATATTTCGCGGAATCATTTGCTTTTACCCTTGGGCCGAGTGTTGTTCCTCCCCCCATTAGTCAGCACGGGTGGATGAGTTCACGAACTCGAGTGTGAATGGATGGATGAAAGCCTTACGATTATGAAAAGATATACGCCTATCATTTTCATCCTACACATTCAGTTGTACATTCATCTGCGGTCCTTTGGGTACACCCTACCTATTGGAAAGGATCAGGATTATCTAATATTTAATTAAAATATTTTTATCCGAAAATGAGATTCCAAATTAGAATTCCTAGGGGTCGGTGTGTTTAGGAAAACGTTAATAAACGCAACATAATTTTAAATATTATTTTTATACACATTATATACAATATATCATCATCATCATCATCATTTGCCAGCCCCAAGGCTCTCACTCGCTGAGAGTATGGGCTTTACCAAACTCTCGCATGGTAGTCGAGGCCAAAGGAACCTGAGTCTCACACACGACGTGAGGGCTCCTTTTCGTGTTCATACTGGCAATCTGGAGCCGTCTTGGTATGCGGTTTTATAAAGAATTTCCTCTCTTGGCCATTGCTAGCATTGACGTACATCTCACCATGTTGGTATCGGATTTTACCCTCTCGACTGTGTCCAGGCAAGTAGGAGGGGGTTTTGTCTCGGTATTCGTTTGTTCTCTTCTCTAAGGCGTTATCTGCTTTTAACGATAGAATTTATATAATATTAATATAATAATACAACCGTAGATTGTAATACAAACAGCCCTCCTACAACGAATAAAACAGGATCATATTATAGAAGCCAAGGAACTCATACAAAATTTGGGAAAAGGGCTTATATTACCAAAGAGTGTAACGAATAGTTTAATTAATTTTATGATAAATAAAACATATTGTGACAAAATATATTTAAAATACTAATATCTGAAAACTAACGACAACATTTCATTTTTTCCCAAACAAATGAATTATAAAAACGCCATTTTGTGTGTTATACGAATATTACCGAAGATTCGCGATAATCAATCGTGAACGTTTTTAATCGGTCATAACAACACTCTTATTATCCTTAGCGTCCTATATTTCTCATCGATTTCTCATCTATTCATTATTATAACATGTTTAGCACACAATTTTGTTGCCACTTCTCTTTTGTCTTTAACCGATACGTTACGGAGTGGGCCGCGTCGTCCGAAGGGGGTCTATTTATAATATAAAATAAACCCCAAGCATTTTAAGTCAAGATTTTGATGAAATCTTCATCAATATCTTGACTTTTTGAAAAAAAAAAAAAAAAAAAAAATAAAAAATAAAAAAAAATCATGATGTGCTTCATAATTTGGTTAAAATTTTGCATTTTTTTATTAATCAATATGACGCGTAAGTGACGCGCACACTCGGTGATGTTTCGTCTCAGACTGAGCACACGCCCCCTATTGAGTTCTTGCGGCAGGTGTCACTAGTAACTTTCACTCGCACATGGCACATAAAAGGTCAATGATTATTTATTAATATTTATTCTTTAGACTTTTTTAGACAAATACAAAAAGTTTGTGACGTGTAGAATTTGTATTTAAAGTATTATTTGAGAAAAATGACAAACTTGAGGGTCCCAAATAGACCCCATCGGCACGGCTAGGTTAATTAACATTAAATATAATTATAGATTTGATATCTTTGAAATAGAAGTAGAAGTCAGGAGTCGTAAAGGTCTTTCTGGGAAAAAAATTCTACTTTCTGCATAGAGAAGATATTGAATCTCCCAATAATTTGAAAATGGCGAGCGCAGACATTTGCTCTTGCAACGAGAATGAAAATCTACCGAAAATGTAGATACCAAAGAAAAATAATTCTTATAATGATGAAAACCCTGAAGCTAATTCTTGAAATATACAAAAATATGTATTGTATATTGCTAGAATCTTAGTTGCATTAGGAAATCATTTTAAATGTTTAAATATTTATTAAATGTTATTTTTTGAAAATTCAACATTTAAATCTATAAATTATCACACAAAACAAATGCTTAGCAAATCGCCATCTTGTAAACCATATTATTCTAGGAATACCTAAACAATTAATTTTGTTTCAATTTAGCAACATAAGAATTTTCTCGGGAAATCACTCACTTGATAAAGGAAAACGAAAAAAGAAATGCATCTATCGGAGATAATTTTAATATATTTTAAATATTATCCTAGAAACGAACCATTTACAAATCGCGTTATTATTCCCGAACTTCTGGAATTAATCTATAGATGTTACTAGTTTTTTTTCGGGAAAATTGCGGAAAACCTGTAAAAAAAATATTTTTTATATAACCCATTTTGAATCCCTCGACAAGGTCGATGATTAACGTCTTCAGAAGCAAGCATCATTAGATGAATTCTGACGCCTCTCGTTTTATACAGAATTAATAACCGCACCCAACGCGCTGCAACAGCTGTAGACTGTAACAGTGAAAAATAACACTCTTCATCTCAAACGTCCATGCGAGATATTTAAACCGAAACGCAGTGCGCTTGATTGAGCGATCAATCAACAGGGCGACCTAAAAGTATTCGATACATATTTCCCAATCCGACGCTATTTCGCCAGCCGATAAATCTACACGATTTTATTGACGGGATGGCAGAGTGCAATGGATCGTCCCGACAAATAGATGTATCGAATTTTATGAGACTCGGGCAGTAACTTCCTCACCGCAAACGCCATTTCGTTATTTTAACGAGCTGTACGGCCATTTTGTCCATCGGGATGTTTACACGGATCGGGCGAAAATTGGATTCGAATGGATTGGTGAAAAGTTCATTGGGGCAGAAGGCAGATTGCCAATCTCTGCAACACTTGTTACAATGCATAGATTAGTGCTGCGGCCTCCAACTGTCGGTAAACAGCTACAAATAAATATTACACACGTTCAACAATCCAGTATATCGAATCAAACACATAATAAACACGCTCGACTGATTAATATTTATTATTCGTATATTTTCAATCAAAATTGAACTCAATGTTATAGAAATTAAATATAACGCACCATGTTTCTCTAAAAATAATGATGGCATCGACATTTTAAAACCTAATCTGCCAAAGGTCGTGGCAATAGTTGGACGAAGAATTCATGAAATAAAATCAATGGTAAAGTAAACTCCATCAGCTACATCATACACTTGTATCAGCGCCTTTACCAATCTTCTGCAAAGCACTTTTGGAACTCAATTTTCGTTATAACGGCAGACGCTTTCAGAAATTTTGTCTTTATGTCCTAAATGTAAGCAAAACGTCATCTTTCGTGGATGTTTTATCTTCAGGAATAGCAAGAAATCGCAGGGGGGTATTTCTAGCGAATACAAAACAAAATTACCTTCCATCTTTTCCATTTTTTTGTGACTATCGTATCTATGTGATCAAACCTTATACACTTAACGTCTCTAAATTTTGTAAGAAAAGATTGTAGTAGAATAATTCAAGGCAGAACTTTCTTTAAGACGATGGCTTACGCTTACTTTGCTCCCTAGCCAGTGTCGTAAGGCATTACCAATATTAACACTTTATGAGCCGCAAGGTTTTACATCAAACCTCGCCTTGGAGCCGCATGATTTCATGTAATTATAATCCAAGCTAACATGCACGTGTATCCATCTGCGGTCAAATAATAGAATTACATTGTGCATCGTTATCAGAAAAAAAATGCCAAGGGGGTATGGCTCTCACGCCAAAAGGCGTGAACGGCTCAAAACGCTTGGCTACAAAATTACGCCAAAAGGCGTGAACGGCTCATAAAGTGTTAATAAGTTTCGATATAAAGTTAACCTATATGGGGGCTCGCTTTAGTTAATCACGGGTAACTTACATTACCAAACTGATAGTATCTTGGATACAAGCCATCACTGGCTAGTATTATTTAAATATCCCAAAAAGCAATAGAACAACTTTTCTGTAATTAATACTATAATATACGAAAAATGTTTAAAGAGTACGCCTATCCAAGAAGCGATATTGCAAAGGTTTATTTATGTTTAACGGTATTTCATAAAATTATACTAATTTTAAGGTTTTTATATGTATTTATTTTAAATATTTATTTATTTTTGTGATTCAGTTATGCGTTGAAAATTTAATTTAAACTGTATCGTGAGATAACAAAAGGGTAAAAATCCCTGTTTTAAAATAATGTTTAATCTTTACTATGGTCGATCAATTATTATTAATATGTTTGTTCCTTCGATCCCATATTTTTATTCATACGCTGAACATACATGCTATTTTTAGGCGGTTTCATTTTGTTTTAATATATATTTAGAAAAATCATGGTCGTAAATAACGATGTTTAGGTTAAAAAACAAAATTTGTACGCAATTATTATAATGTTGGCATAACTGCGGCCGCCATTTTGTTTACATTACGTGTCCACGTTTTGTTTACGCGCACGGAAATTTGAAACACTCTGTATTCCGCACAATAAAATTTAAATTTATCTCTGGTAGTATATTCATCCCATCGATTTATAACGCATGTATTTTATAAATAACAATGGTGCTATTATTATGCCTAAATTTACATCATTCCATTAATTCTCTTTTGTTGGAAAATCGGTTGATGTTTATTTAAACTGTGTTCGAAATTCTTAGAATCAACATTCCACTAATTAACAGACAAATCGTTTGGCCATGGCAACTGTCAGCATTCGCTGGTCACATTTCAGACTAATGATGATATAAACCTCTGTTCTACGTTCGTACATGTCAATTTATTTAAAATGTTATCGTTATGGAAGAATTTGGGCTACTTATAACCCCATGGCGAAATATTTCTAGAATAACAAGATCCCCCCGATGAATCACTGGGATTAATATTAAAATCTGACAATCAATCAGCGTCGGCGCGAGGCGACTTATTTTTATTTTGTAATGAGTGGCCATAAGAATACATAATATGTCCATTAGTTTTGGTCCTGAAATAATACACGGTAGATTTACGTATAAATTATTTATTTTATAAAATTTGGCACTCAAATAAACAACACAAATTGTATACGTACACACATACAATCTCATAATAATGCAGTGGCGTGCGGTTTGGTGCAAAATTAAATGAATACGTCGAATTTACCACACGTCATTGCATTTTATATAAATATAAAATTAACAAAGATTCGTTTGGCTCTAGATTTATGTCGATTTTTTTTTAATCATTCATCGCGCTATTCGATTGTTTTCACTAACATTTATTTGGTCATATTCGTTGATCATTTCTCGTATAACGTATTATTATGTAAATAATTACTATATAATAATAAAAATCGTATTACGGCAAAACTATAATTTAATGAAATAATAATTAATATCATTTTCAATACATAGCACTTAATATTAATAATTTTCCGGTTCACTTTTCAATTGTTCATATGCACATTTTATGCGAAATATTATAGATAATCCGTTTTAATAATTACTTAATGAATAAAAGCTATTTGCCTTAAGCTCTGCGGATAATAAATTTCCGCTTTAAAATAAAAGTTTTTTTTTTTTTGACAAAAGCTTTTATGCAACGAACACATTTTCACTATGGTCGCTAAATAACGGACCATATTTTGAGCTGAGGTCACGCTTCTTGGACTCCTCTAAAATGGTAATTATGTCCAGAGAGTTTATTGGATAAATCGTGAAGAATGTCTCTGAATATAATTGAATCCAGATTCTCTCCCAGGATGTATAGCAGATACCAATCTCCCATCTTGCTCTCTCTGACTATAGTATCGACGGCTTCCTTCTTGATGAGGCGGAATCTCATCCTCATTATATAAACGCGCATTCTCGGCGACAATATGATGACCAATCGATAGATGAGGATCACAGTCGTCAAGAAGCCGAGGATCAGGAACCAGAACCACAAAAATATGTATATCTTTTCATTGACCACGTTCAACGGAAGTATACATAAAGAATCGTGCGCTTCCACCTCTCCAGCTGGACCAAACTTATGAAACATAGTGCATTTGACCATCCTGTTGAATAAATCTATAATCAATATCATTTTGTTTATATTATTTCAATACATTATTACCGTGGAAATATGTAGATCATGGGATCAACTCTGTCTTCTTGGTCGGAATCCATATACGTAAGCACGTCCAATCCGAACGTTAGAAACTCTCCGTCGAAGAATTTATTCATCAGAAACATTTGACCTAGAATTATAATTGCATATTAAATAATAACGTGTTTATATTGTTTTAATCTGCGTTTTGTCTTACCCACAACATTGATTAGAGATAGAATTTCGCAGAAGAAATATTTATAAGCCCACCAATTGTTGAATTTCAAATTTTGAAATAGATAATCTAATATCAGTTTCTTTTTCGCCTTCTTCTCTATTTCTGAACATATTCCTATGTCCAGATCACCGATCAGCGTTCGCATTCTACCGCCTTCCCAAGATTTCCAGAGCCAGCGTGGAGTATAAAACATCATTGCCTGAAACAATTAAAATCATTTTTTAAAAATACCCGAGATTACGTTTTTATTTTTCGCAATATACGTCTGAAATATTTAAAATGTAAATAAATTTGAATTAAATGATAATATAAAATTAGCTTGTGTGCTAGCGAACTTCGACCGTTGGACTTTGGAATAATTCGTGCTTTTAAGCTTTATTGCCGCAAAATCTGGTAAATATAATGAAGATCTTAAAAAAATCAACGTGTCTATTTATGTCAATTTGGAATGGGATAAAATTGAAAAATAAATGATCAAAAATTGTATCTGGAAAGCTCGAGGAGACAAAGAACAGGTAGACGAAGTATAAGATGGCTCAGAACTTCTGACGAATCTTTTGTAATATTATGTGGATCTCAACAAATTGTGTTGACATCTGTAATTGTGGGAATCGATGTTATAATTAACAATCTCTAATGAAAAATAACTAAATCGAAGAACATGCTATAAGCCTTATATTTGATACTAATATCACTAGATGTCGCCACATCTTTAAAGAGCTAGAGAGTAAATTGTAATGTTAATAAAACTTGTAAGCCTTTATTTATTATTGTTTTAATTTCTCAACCTATGTGACCCGCCACATGGATTTAATAATAAAAAAAATATCAAATTTGACCCACTTGGGAAAAAGTTTCGCCATCTCTGCTATAAGGTATACTGAGGGCTTTATTTTACTAGCATTGTAGACGTACAAAAGAACCCTTCTAATCGATTTATAGCATCGATAGAGCTAAAAATATATACAAATGCAATTTTCTTGAATTATTTAAAATCCCATCTACGTTTTCAAAGTTTATATATATTTTTTAATCCTTATATTCGATTGGTCTATGTACTCCAAAAAAGTGTTGAGACAAATACAATAAACCCATTCTTGACAGCGGCTCGAAAACAATTGCGTCGTCCGAAGGGGGTATCTCAGATACCCCAAGCATTTCATGATAAGCGTCATAATTTGGTCGATATTTTGATTTTTTTTTACTAATCAATATGACGCGTAAATGACACGTACGTTTCACTTGCACTCGGCACATCGTACCAAATGCAAGCGAGAAAAAGCAATGCACGCATGGCAACATCAGCCAATATTTTTTTAATTATTTTAATTTATATTATTTATTACTTAGACTTTTTCAGACAAATACAAAAAGTTTATTACATGGAGGATTTATATCAAAAGAGTTATTTGAGATAAATGAAAACTGGGGTACCAGATATACCCCCATCGGTACGGCTAGGTTAATGCCATTACTCTTTGTTGAATAAATAATATACACTTGGAACCAACTGAAATTAATATATATAACATATAGTTAATACAGTACCCGGATAATCCTTCGACAATCTTTATACGTATATCCATCCATCGTAGACAAATAAAATAAAAATATAGATGGATTAGGCATAGTTGATTAGATGGAGTAGCCATAGCAATTAGCATACTATTGTATTGTATGCGTAAGGTGTGTAAATGGTAGAGAAAACTCATTTATGATGCAACTCACTGGTAATTTTCGTGTTACCCAAAGCCGAAACCGATTAGACGAATATATCCATTTATATTCGACAATGCAAAATGTAGACAGTATGGTGTATTCGGATTGTGATACTCCAAGGAGAGGAAGACGAACATCATTTTATTGCGATAAGTAGAGTAACAAGTAGAGTTCCTCCCGGAGACTTCTTCAAAAAATTTACAAAATAATCAACAGTTTGAAAAAATACATCTGACTATAAAGGATTAAAGATAAAAACTATTACGTTGTCCGGTCGAAAAAGGCGTATTCTTAATAAAAGATTTGAATCCTATAATGTATTCTCTCTCGGCAGGAACAACCTTCTTCCATCTATTTAAGATTGACTAAATGATTATTTATAATATTTATTCTTTACACTTTTTTGGACAAATTCAAAAAGTTTGTAGCATGGAGGATTTTATTAAAGAGTTGTTCTAGAATAATCAAAAACTAGAGGTCCCGAATATGCCCCATCTGCGCGGTTAGGCTAGGGGTGGGCAGTTTGTCAAGTGATGAGAGCCAAATTTTCATGGAAACAGGATAACAAAGGTACCAGAGAGCCGCATATATGTAATATACATGTTTTTTTTATTTATTTTCATAAAGACAATGCGTGATTGGCATTACAGAATAACCCAGGTCACCAATCACGTATATAACAATAAAGAAAATAAAAGAATAACAAAAAAGGAAAGAAAAGAATTATAAAATCTCATATAAAATATCAACAAAACTGCGATATTTAACATCAAATATATCTACATATTTGGCCAAGTGGTTGAGCAGAGTAATAGCTCTGGTTACCTGAGAGTTTCTGAGAGCACCTGTCTTAACATTTGACTGAAGAAAAAGCACACGCGACCGGGGTAGTGAGGTGTAGCCCATAAGGGCAACTCGGACAGTATAAAGGGATTATGTACTGCGCTAACCAACAGCTTGAATAAGTGCTTTGCCAAGTAAATCGAACTTCTTTTCTCTAGGGTTATATACCGCAGTCAGCCTTGTACCTATGCGCTGGGGTAGAATTCAAACTCCCTCATGTAGAGTTATCTAAGAAATTTATTCAATATCTTCTCTAATCTCGGGGAATTTGAGGCGTTATAAGGCGTCCGTTTAATGGAACCTGATTCAAACAAGTTCTGAACAAATGTATAGTATAGCACTTGTATGACTAAGGTGCTACGTATGAGATGAGAATTCTCAAGACGAAGCCCAACATTCTTGAGATCTCATACACACGTCCGATACATGTAAACTAAATTTTAACTTAGAATCAAGCACAATACCCAAATCTTTAACAGACGATTGCTTAGGAAGAGTTACAGTTCTTTGCTTTTTAAATCTATTATCTACATCTGGAGTAAATCAGCATCTGTGTCGAAAGGTGTTAAGTTAAGCTCATTGACATTTATATTGAGAGGACGAACGATGAAAGCTAGTGTAGCCTCATTTGATTTGAATTGTTGAAAACGTTCACCAACTGTTCTTCATTTTTGCTAATAAGATGCTGAAATAAATGGCATCAAACAACTGCTTTTTTCGTCACGATACTGTCTTAAATTCTTGAAATAAAGTCATTCACCTCCCTCTAAAACTTGTAATTGTTACCTCTGAAAAACCAGCGAACCTTATTGTGCAGAAGTAAATCTAGGTACTGATACAAGATGCAAGATGGCGATGATAGAAAGGTTCGGCCAAGATTTAAGAGGGTAGCCGTACGAGTCAAAGTCTGTCCGGCAGCTCTAGCTCAAAAATTAATAAGTTATATCCGAAGAGCCGCAAATATGTATGCATGTGGCTCGCGAGCCCTCCTGCCGACCCCTGGGCTAGGCACAATGTTTAATTCTGCGAGTTTCAGTTGCGTTTCTTCAGCACAATACTGATGTGTTCTTTAGACGTCTGCGTCTTTGGGTGCATTTGAATATATGCGCGGATAATCCGCTCACGGATAATCGGGAGCATACTGTATTTCATGTTTATGACGTTAAACGTAAACCGAAAAAAATTAGATGAAACTATTCCGGCATGCCATAAATTAAGCTAAACATTAAACGCAATTTTCACTAAAAGTCTAAACATTTTAAAATCAATTTGGCACACGTAAAATTTGCACAGTTCGATCGCAACCATTGTCTCATAAAAAAATATTATACGACGCGTTTAAAATCTTAACCCGTTCGTGACCTAATACATTTTTTTTATTACCGTGCGGATATTTTTAAAATAATTATTATGCATTTTAATATTGAATCTCAAGCGTTTCTAAAATTATAAAAGCCGATGCTGAAGAAAATTATTTATGTGCTTCAGTACATATATAATTTACTGACCGCTGAAAATGTGGGCGTACAATTTTATAATTAATCAATTGCATATATTTATATACTATTTATATACATATACAGAAATGAATTATAGCCTTGTAACACTATAAGCCTTTCCCTAGTAATAATTCAAGCCAGTCAGTGTGCGGCTGAGTTGGTACTATTAAAGTTTCAGCACCGATTTGTCGTGTAAATAGCGTTTCCTTATAAATATAACATTTTTTTTAACCTCGTTATATTTAGTCTCAATTATGTTGTGTGGTTACGTCATATGACGTTTTTAGATTTAATATCGTTTCTAATTTCGGTTGTTATTATACAATGATTTGTTGCCAATACTAACTTAATAACACTGCCGTACGAAAGAAACGTTTATCCTCGTCGTAATTTTATGTTATTATTTTAGATACCACATAAAATATTATCGTGAAATATTTTATTTTAAAACTCATCAAAATTTAAATGTATACCTATTAAAAATATTGACGCAATTCGTATATTTAACTAATATACAAGGTATGATAGAAAAATATACGGAATTTCCCGGGTTGGGAATTATTAATTACAAGTGAATATGACGTATCTTGACATTTGTGGTCATATTGGTTGCTTGTTTTGTCGTTGGCTGTCGAATGTCAATGGAAAATATTTTTTTTCAAAATAAATATTGAAGAATAAATAATGATATTCTGAACAGCATTTTTTTATCAAAGCTCGTACACAACAGTCTTTGATATTATTTTATTAAAAGCAAATAATGGTAGAACTTATATTCGATCGGAATCCCTATATACATTTAGTATTACTTATCAAGAATAATTCTTGAAAAAAAATATTTCTCGAGAATTTTGGAAATTCTAAGAATTTTGATAAAATTATTTTTTATAGAATATACAATTTCTAGTCGCCTTTTATTTTATTTCTCGCAATTTAAATCTGAAATATTTAAAATTTCTAAAAGTATTGTATATTGACAGCCTTAAAAGCTGTTAGCATTTGCTACAAGAAAAAATCCTATAACTGATTTATAGTATCGGAAGAGCTTTATATAAAAAAAAAACAATAATAAAACTTCCCTCTAATTATTTTTTTTATCAATCATTAAAAATGTAAAAACGGGGTTTCACTGTATATACACATATTTTTAAATGATTTATGGTTTAAGTTAAGTGTTATTTTATAAGTTTTCTCCCCATATTATTAAGCCTTCACACAAGTAATGAAAAAGGTTTAAAAGTGTCAATTGTACTGAGGATAGATAGGATATTTTAATCCATGCATTAGAAGCAATAATATTAATCTTTTTACTCTCCATAGAAAAAAAAATGATAGTATTGAAAATTCTTTAGAATTCTTGAGAAATTTGGAATTGGATATTTAATTTTTAGGCACGAGAGCAGGTGAATTTTTGTTTATTTTTTTTTAGTTAAAGTTTAGAGCTAACCTGGGAAAACTTTCTGGCCTCACCAGGGATTTTAAAACTACTAAAAACCTTTTTCTAAAAAACATTATTTTTTCTAATAGTTTAACGGGATGAATATAATTGTATCAGATCTTTTAATATTAAAATTAAATTTATTCAAGCT
The DNA here is from genome assembly GCA_022495035.1 of Philopotamus ludificatus. Lineage (NCBI taxonomy): Eukaryota > Metazoa > Arthropoda > Insecta > Trichoptera > Philopotamidae > Philopotamus > Philopotamus ludificatus. The sequence goes on from JAGXCT010036795.1 coordinate 112,772, forward strand.
TTTTAAATTATTACAGCAAACCCTCCAATAACACTTCGAAAAGGTTCGACAGTCCCTCTTATAGCGCTAATTTTACATAAAAGTCGCTTTGGTTGACAACAAAATATAACACGAGCACGCGAACAAACTAAAAATAGAACAAGCTGATTAATTACGTATTTTATCTCGTCAAATTATCTAATATTAAACATAAATATGCGGTTTGCTTCTTCCTGTATACTTCGCCGATATAAAATAGAGTCAATTCCGTTTGGTTGACAAGAAAAAATGACATTGACATTGAATATGTGGTGAAAAAAATATGCGAATGAATAAATGAAGGAGGTATTGATTTCGTGCAATTTACAAAATAAAGTTAATGTCTTTTTAATAAATTTTGGATCGGTGCCTATGCTTCCATAACCTGGACTCGATTTCTTCGTTATAGGAGGGCTGACTGTATTTTTTTCTTGTTTCACTAAAAATACACTTTAGTGTATTTAGTAACACAATTTAGGTTTGTGGACAGTGGAATATCTCGCGACGGGCCGCATCTGGTCCGCATGCCGTAGATTGCCAGACCTGACTTAAATTTATTTACACCGGAGTCTGTTTTTATGGAGATTTGAAGTTATGTGCTTCTAAATGTTTGTTAAAAAAATGTGTTTCGAAATATTTTGACATTGACATGACAATTAGACCAAACCATAATTTCCGCTCTAAACATTATTACATTACGAGTTCTTATCGATCTATATTAGAATCAGAAAACTATAGTGAAGTGAAAGAAAACCCTGACCTAACTGAAAATGTAATCCGCGAAGTTCTACAACTTTGTAATAAACTAGAAAATCATGTTCTTGTTAATGATCCAGACTCTGAAAATCTTCGAATCTCAGAATGAGCTTAAAAGTTGTATATCTGCATATCATGAACTCTATAAAAAATGGTTAAATCATTAACACAATATTTAATCATGTAACGAGAGAGAGGGAAATCCCTATACACCGGGCCTCGTATAACACGGTTATATGGTTCCACCAAAACGTCGTGTAATACAAATCCGTGTTATACAAGGTTTGAAGTTCATACATAATTAGGGTTTGCGTTCCAAAAATATCGAAGATAGCCTATATGAGTACGTACTTTATTTTTTTTTTTAAATAAACAAAATACATATACATTTGCCATTGGCCATTAAAAAAAAAAACTTTAATAATATAATGTAGCATCTATCCATCATCATAATACTTAGAATTCATGTTTCTACTCTTTCGAGATCACAAGTTTCATCATCATCATCGGAGGACTCTGATTTTGGTAGGATTTTAGTCTAAAAAATCAGTAATACACGATTGTCTGCTTCTAGCGCATAAATCTCTTTACGCATTTCAATATAGTCTAAAATCCGTTGAATTCCTCTTGGAATTTCGAACTCTTTCCAATATCCTTTTCTATATTGTCCAACATCAATAATATTTTTTTTCCTGCATAATCTCCTTGCATCAGGCATAAACAATTGTAAAACCATTCTTTAAAAGAATACTTTGTGGTCCAAGCCTTTTTATTGGCCCCTTCAACAAACAGGCGATCTGTTTGTCACAACCTTCAGTGCCTGGGGCTTCAAATATTTATTAACAAATAACGGCTTCATTATGAACTCTAAAGAATTAGAACAGACGGCAAAGATATCTTCTTCGCTATTTCGAAACCCTTCGCATTGCCTTTCGGTTTTGATATGTATAGAATATTTAAAGTGCTATAAAAAACAATAAGCCAACGATGATTACCAGAATATGCACTGCACTATTGAATGCCAGAGCACAACTGAAATGTTTTGAAACAAACAAAATTGACAAGTTTCGACATGCTCAATAAGATTTGTCATGGCACATTCCATGGACGTACAAATCGAACATGTTAATTATTTAATTTATTTTTTCCTGAAACCGTGTTATATAAAGCGTGTTGTATAAAAAATATGCCACCCATTTATTCAACCGTGTTATATAAAACCGTGTTATACGAGGCCCGGGTGTATATTAAAACCTTGTATGCGTTATGCAAAACCTTGATAATTTTGAAATATTTGGCCATAACACCATTGCATTCGTCCAATCTTAGTACGATTTGTCCTAGTTCAAACGCGTTTCGTATCGAATCACGATAGTTTACACAAAAAGGTACAGGTGCATATTTCATAGCGGCTAGTTGGAAGCCACGCCTCACCAATGTCAATATTTACAAACCATTCAATCTTGCACGTGCACAAATAATCAGCCATCTTGTAAACACACAAAACATTAATAAACTGTGCCCGCGTCGAAACGACACAGGGGAGCGACGGGCCGAATTGACTCGACGCTGATTTATCACCGTCAGGTGATACCAAGTATTTTAAAAATAATAATCGAACATCCGACGATAAGTAATGACTGAAAAATGATTTGAATCCGTTACGGCCTTACTCAATATCGGTTGTGTTTCACACTAAATTATGCCAATATAAATAGGGCACGTATTAAAATTAGTATTAATACACAACGCCCAAATTCACGATGTATAAAAATGTTTAAATAAACCATAATAAAAAGGCGTTATTTTAATTTTTCATCGATTCTAAAATTCAGTAGCACGAGTAAAAGGGATACAAGTAGAGTGTATAATTTAGCAATAAATCCTAGCAATGTAAACTGACGTTTTTACGATTCTAAATTTTAGTTTTATTCTCGGAGTCGATACCATAAAATGGCCATAGGCCTAATGCCCAAGTATAAAATGAAAAAATCACATCTGCCCTAATGACTTTCCGAATTATCTAATAAACTGACACGGAATGATTTAATGGGGTCGATTGCTCCGTCCATGGCTACTCCATTTGCACTGACAATGTTAAGTTAAATATTTCAACGGGCAATAAATAGAGTTAACCCGTTAGCTACCGCCCAGTGGGATGTGTCTCTTCACAATTTATATGTCTATAAGTGATAGATATATAGACAATTGGAACCAATGAAATCGCCCATTGTTTACACGGCGAATTTCTCGATTTTATTGACTGTATCCTTATTTTTAAATTTTAAATCGCGTCAAAAATTAATATCCTGTTACATGTCGCACGTTTCATAACTTAACTGCATGAAATAAATTGCAGTATAAATAGACTTGGTTGCAAATGCAGCTTGCGACCCGAGCACAACATAAATGTATCATAATGGAGTACGGCGATCCAAAAATAATCATTTGGAACAGATGCAGCCAATTTATCTGGACCCTTCAAAAATGGAAAAATTACTCACGTTAAGAAACACGATATGATAATAAAAAAATACATAATTAAATATAAAAAATAATTTAAATAAAACAATAATTTCGCATACGAGTTCAGCATAAAATTTTGGCATATACAAATTTCTAAATATATTGCAATGCTCACAACTTGTGGAATTTCCGTAATGGATATTTTTGAATGAATTTCCTTGCATCCGGATGTCGCCGGAAAATAGAATATATTCATCAATTTTCCGACATTGTGGTATTTAAAAATACATGATTATTCAAAAAATCCGGGAATCCATTTACTAGACATCCGTTCAATATTTACGCTGCATCGCTTAATGTGTTTGAGTCATTGATTTGAAAAGTGAATATATATTTTTTTGCTTATATGAATTTCTGGGCTTGTTTAAAGTAGATTTTTCCGTATAAATAGAAATAGTAAATACAACCACGTAAATCCAAAATAATTATTGACGTCGATAGAGAGGTTGTTTAGATTATAATATGAGTATTTATAGATTCATTCAATGAATCAAACGCGGATTAAATATTATCGCGCGATCATATTAACTTAAAAACAAGAATAAATTCATATAAATTATAGCTTATAACTAAATTATATCCAAAATGTTATCAACGTGTACGAAAATACACCCGATTCACTTTTGCACGGTTTTAAAATAACACGGTTCAATAAATTGAACTGTTTTATTTTTTTACATTGATTTATTGTTCGTCGTGGTTTAAAAAATCGAAAGGAATTAAAATACGTTTTTAAAGGGTTAAATTACCAAAGCTCAAAATACATCATACAAAACGATCGAGATTTATAAAGTAATATATTTTTCTATGTTCAATTAAATTTAAACCCATTTTTTTCTTTAATTTATCTTAAAAATATTGTAATGCAGTTCGTTCATATACACTGCGGAGCTGCAGCACCCCTAAGCAAATGGAGGAAAAATATATTTTTATATATCCATACAAATGTGTTCATTGATTATGTATTCGAATGTATACAAATATATCAATATAATTTATATTTATTAATCTGGTAATCGGGCATTATATTATACTTTGAGCGATATGGAAAAAGAGCGCTGCCTGCTTGTCATCGCTACCGGCGCCGGGTATTGGACGGATGCGGACTGGTAGCGGGGTGCGGGGGGATTTCGCCGCTCAGCGCCGTGTCGCGCTGCTACTCGGTATATATATAAATAAAAAATAAATTTTGAGTTTAAAAATGATATACTTTTATATTTCTTCTTTAGTCTTTACAAGAAGAAAATCGGGTGTATATTAAAATTTAAAAATTACAAATAGATCATACAAAGGGTTTTCTTAACTTAATGTTTTTAATTGTACAGTAAACCCAATTATATTAAATACATACTCAATGTTATATTATAATTTAATACATAATCTCTCGTCAAAAGAATATTTTTAACGTGAAAATTTAAATAAAATTTCTGTATTAAATTAACTTTGAAAGAAACTTGATGAGATTTCATTTCTCGAGGAAGCTGATTTCTCATATTATTGCTAATTTAATATTTATTTCCAATGATTATAATTAAAATACTTTGAATGAAAAAAAATGATAATCTTAGATGTACTTTTCATACATTTTATAGATTATCAAAGAATTAACATTCTAACGGAAAATCAGCTTAAAAAAATGTTTTTTAACGCGTGGATACAACCACGCCGTCCGAAGGGGGTCTATTTATAATGGACACGCCGCCATCTGAATTCTCGCGGCGCGTGTCACTACTACGTTTCACTCGCACATATTGTTATTTTTATATCTTTTTCCCAATTGCGGATAACAAAAGTCAATGATTATTTATAATATTTATTCTTTAGACTTTTTTGGACAAATACGACAAGTTTGAGACATGTTATATGGTGCCAATGGGGTCCGAAATATACCCCATCTCAGGAATTTTTATGAGATTTAATTTTTCCAGAAATCAGATATATTTTACTAACATTATACATAATAATTAAAATACTAAAATGAGAAAACATTAAATTTTACGAAAGGTTATCTTATATGTACTTTTTATGCATAGATTATCAAAGAATTAACAATCTAGCGGAAAATCATATATAAGAAAAATTGCATAAAACCCATATCTTGGATATTAATCGGTAATCTGAAGGAAATATTAGTCTGATAAGTTCCTGAAAAAAAAGATAGGCGATTTTTTTTTATATAAGATTGATAAATATAATTTAATTACTTTATTTCTTAATTTATAAAAAAATATCTATTTATCTTCAGGTGGCTTATATAAATTTGATCGATATCGTGCAGAAAAATGAATGAATAGTAAGTATATATTCATTCATTTTAAAATAAATTTAACACATTTATAGACAGCCCTGATAACATTTCATTGTCAATGGTGTGGAAAAGCCACAATCACTCGACTAACGCATCTTCCGTGTTAAGATTTTTACTTGTCACATTCAGTTCTAATTTTGTTCAGACATCGTTTAACGTTTCCCTTCATTATGTGATAGAAGATAAGGAATTCTAAAATACGCACACACAGTGCACCGGAAATTTCAGAAATAACCCGAGAAATTATTTATATTCGGCGCATTTTCTATGACGCGTACTCACATAAATACACAATTAAAATGATTATTGTAAATTTTCATGAAAAAAATGCTGTTTATATAATTTATAGTGCTGTAACTATTTAGCAGCGTGTAATTTGTCGGTGAATTATGAACGAATATATTATATCGCCCGTGTATTTAAATTAGCGACTCTGACACCCAGCTGATACATCACGGTCTTGGCAAGGTGTTGAGCAGCCATTAATTTTTTTTCAGCACTCTTATCTGATACATATTTCATGAATGAATACGAAATTTACAATGCGAAATGGCCGATGTTTACATTTGCGCGAGACGGTGTGGCCAGTGGTGAAAAATGACGCCAAAGACGTTGCTCCCTCTCCCCCCCCTTTTGAATGCGTTAAAAAATATACATAGTTGGTAATTAATATTCGGAATTTCGATGAATCTTTGAACTTGCTGTCGACGATGATTTACGAGCGTCACTTTTAAAATTTTAATATCAATATTTGGCGCGTTGAACGATATTCGACTGCATTGTATACGTTTTCAGGGACCCGTGACGTGGAGGTCTCACGTTTCGTGTGTGTCGGCGCTCTTTGTGCTCCCCAACATAAATATTTTCATCGTTCGAAATATTTAGACTGCCTAAACGTATCGAAAAATATTACAATTGCAGCTTTCATGTGTGTATATGATTTTCTTTAAAGATAACATTCCCATTCAAAAATATATATTTTGCTATGGTTTCCATTTAATGCACCAAATGTTCAGCATATTTTTTTATTGTGGCAACACAATATTTTGGCTACTTTTTAGCATATTTAAACATAAAAAAATAAATGTAATATACAATTTAATGGTCATCTAACTTTAGATGTTTATTATCTTTTATGTGACTAAAGAAACACATAAATTTGTGTACGGATACTTAACTTAATCCTTCTATTTTAATAGGTCTAAAACAGATATACCCTAAGTAGTGTTTAAATATATTTACTATTTCTATTCAATTCATGTTATCTTAATATTAGAAACTAATAACTAACTAGTCCTTGAATTAATGGAATGTTTCGGTCAATGCCCAGATTCTATAGATAATCATTTACCAAAGTACTAATGATTCAAATAAATAATTAAAAATACTTGAGATAACGACAGTTTCGAGTTACGTTAAAAGTTTATTAAAAGAGATATTCATTGGGAAAATGATTAAAAAAAACTTAGTTCAAGTTGTTTGCTAAAAAATCTTTTGGGCCAACAAGACTGGCCGACGGAGTGGAAAGGATCAAAAATAATTCTCTCAAATAAATCTAAAATAATATACTGTTTATAATTTAAAATATATCATAAATTCAAAATAATATCAATTGTAATAAACTAAAAATCTCAAGAAAAATAACTTATCAGTAGTTTTTATTTCTCGAGAAATTTGAAAATTTCTTGAGAATTCTCTAAAAATTGTGAAAATGTATGTCACGTACAAATAACATTCATAAATCATTTATAATGTATACATTTTGCAATTCACCATATTTTATATACAGTTAGCCCTCCTATAACGAAGAAATCAGCACCATGCGAAACATCGATCATTTTTCCGTTCAAATATCTTAAATGACCTTCTTCAATCTCCATGTCACGTCATCGACTTTAAAAAGTTACGTTGTAAGAGGGAATAGTATAGGAGGGACTGTCGAACTTGTTATAGAAAGCCGCGGTATACCCGGAAGCGTTATAGGAGGGTTTACTGTATTTTTTTTATTATTTTATTTTAATAGGTGTAAATGAATTAAAAACAACATCTTTCATGACAAAGATGCACATTATAATTTAAATACAGTAAGACCCCGTTTTTACTTGGACTTAATTTACGTTTTCCCGCTATTTACGTTCAAGTTTTTCTTACCCCGAATCTACGTTTTCCCTTTAATTACGTTTTTATCAGTCCCTTCAAACACGTAAAAACAAGGTGTCACTGTCAATACGTAAGATATATTTTTTTTAAATTCTCAAGAAATTTTAAAATTAAAGTCTAATTTCTTGAGAAATAGCAATTACATATTTAAATTAAATTTTACTAGTGGTTAATAGAATAATGCTATACAAAAAGTAACAAACCCATTATGACAGTTTTTTTTAGAATCGAGAAATCGCAGGAATAAAAAATTACCAGACTTTGAGAGAATTTTGAGAAAATGAAGTAGGAGAATTAACTAATAGCATTGTACAATTTGCTCAAAAACTTAATCTGAAAGTTGACAGTGAAGATATAATTCAACTTCAAATCAAGATTTGATTGAGATTGTCGAGGAACGTGCTATAGAAAAAAAATCAAAAGAATTAAAGAACTAGATGAACACAATGAACTACCTAAAAACTTTGTGCTTAAAGACATGGCTGTAGCTTTTAATTCTAGGGTTATAAAGAAATTTATAAAGGAAAGAAAAAGCAAACTTGTACACAAACGAATTTGGATACGTTTGTGAGAGAAATAGACCCCACTACTACAATCACTAAGTCCTATGGATATTAGTACAGATGATACTACATAATAATTTTGTAAAAATATATTATTATATTATATTAAATATTACAGTTCATACAAGTTAAGAATACGATGTGAATATTGATTAGGATGTATATTATTTTAATTTTTTTTTGTATGAAATTTGACTTACGACCATATCGACCAAATGTATTTGAGAATTTTTATAGTTGTCTTAGATGAATATTTGAAAATCATGGAATGCAAAATATATTATGACAGCTGTTGCGATAATTAGGATAATAATACAAATGCCGTGACACCAGTTTTTAAATAGTTTTTCATTCTAAAATAAGCCACAACGGCGATAAACGTCGCTCAAAAGTATTTAAATACTCGTTGATTATTATTTCTGGCACACCGAATCGCGTTTAACTCCGACAACAGTCATCAACGAAGTATTTTATTACAAATGATCCGTTACAATCCCGCGGATTATCGTCCCGGGAGTCCGGTATGACACGGGAGAAGAGCCGTGATTGACAGCGGGGGAAAACACCGGTGACTTTTTGTCTTCCGCCGGCCAGTTGGGCCCGAGCCAATTCGGCCAGATATTGTCAAAACAAACCGACCACATGCTTCCTGCCGCTGCAGTTCGACACCGCAAACGGCTCTTTTACTGAAATAATTGCTAAACTGACCAGGGTCATCGACTCCCAGTTGGACGCTGAAACCATCAAATGATAGATCCCCATAAAATACTCGAGTAACGATGAGGAGTCATAACACAACTATTTAAAGTCTATGTAAGAATAGAAAGAAGCTAGTGATTATAAATATAGATCTTTGAGGAATTTTATCATCTACAACAGATGATTGATTCATGAACTTAATATAAAAGAGACAGAAAACCAATGATAACAATTTACTAACTCTTTCTTGTTTAAATGAAAAAGCATTCAGATCAGACTGAAACGATAGATCCTCAATACATGTATTCTACCCATGCAACTTAACCATGACCTCCACTCATCAGGTGATTAATGATCTACAGGCAATAAAACGAGCAAGCCATGCTCGGGATCAGTCTGCGAGACTGTATACGTAATGAGGAAATTCCCGGAAGAACTAAAATAACAAATGTGAAGACGATAGCAAAGTTGAAGTCAGAGTAGACAGGCCACGTTGTCAGATACACCATCCGACCTAAGTACTACAAAAACGTTTCTGATAGACCCAAAGGACCGCGGACCCGAAATTATTATCGATATGGCTGCTTTTTCTAATTATAGTTCCCAAAAGTCCGAGATCTACACAGTGGACCCTCAAATAATAATGATGTGTATAATTAGAACCAACTTATATTAAGATACCGTAAGAAAAAACATTATTTAACATGCTACATTTTATCTAAAACGACATTTACTATAAGATTAAATTTTGATTCCGGCGAATAAAATCGGGTAATAAAAATTTAAATGATACCTATAAAACCACAATAATGAGAATTAGATTCTCAAGCAAGGCATCAGGAAATTATAGCAAAAGCTTGAATATTCGTGGTCCAGTGCAAGAGCATTTAAAACGGATCGGCAAAATAAAAATAATGGCTCTTCAATGTTCTGTAATCAACAGATCTCGCTTCCTCATAATATAATCATTTTCAGGTCGATTAAATACTCAGGAAAAAATCAGGATCATATAAAGGCATCTGAAATGGACGTGCATTTGGATAAAATTTTTTAACCGTTTAGACGCCACGGCGTGCAGGCACGCGAATTTTTCTAACCAACAGCGCCACGGCAAACGCTACTACGATTTTATTTATGAATAAATATATAATTTTTAAATGAAAATGAACGCAGAGACATCTTTTAAAGGCAATGTGATTGTTAGAATTCCGATATGTTTAGTCGTTTCATTTTATTTTAAGTTTATACGGCGTACGATAAAAATCCATATAATTGGCTTAGCGATTTAAGGGTTAAACATTTATTCAATACTAAATAGGTTCCAGCAGTGAGAAATTTAATTAATGTTTCTTCTCATCCAATCTTTACTATCTAATCTCTTCTTAAATTCAACCCATTGTTCAAGTGATTATTTTTTAATGTCCCTACCTAAAATCCTATGTAACGAAACTAGATTAATCCGTGACGATGAAGTATATTCGGGAATCCAAGTTTTAGTCGAATAGCCATTTTATTATAAATCCTACTTGTCACAAACTTTTTTGTATTAGTCTAAAAAAGTATAAGGAATATTTTAAATAATCATTGACCTTTATTGTCCGCAATAAAGTCAAGTGCGAGTGAAACGAATACTAGTGACACGTGTCGCTAGTTAGCGGCGTGTCCTCAGTCTGCGGCGGAACATCGCTAAGTGTGCTTGTCATTTATTAATAATGAAACATGTCATGAATAACTGTTTTTATTCCTAGAATAATCCTTTTATTTAAAGGTAAGACATTCATGAAGAATTCATCAATATCTTAACTTAAGCTTGGGGTCTATTTTCCTATATAAATAGACCCCTTTCAGTCAAGGCGGTTGTTTTTGACCCGCCGTGACGGATCGGTTAAATATAATAAAATGGCGATATTGAATGTGATACAAAGATTAATTCAACATTGGTACAAAATAATATCAGTAAGATTCGTTCGATCGTAAAGGAAAATTTTAGCAGATGTAGAAAGAATTTTATATTTGGGTCCCTTCCCACTATCAACCCGAATAATTGGGACTGGTGTAATAAATATACTTTATTATAAAAATGAGTGTGTCCTATCTAAATCAGTAAGTCACTAGCGTGTGCTAGTGACTCACTGTTAGTTATAAAAAGGTAATCAAAGCAAAAATGTTAAAAAGTTATATTTTTAAATAAAATATTTTTTATGAGTGATCGGACAAATAATTATTTTCTTCTCGATTTATCGAAACGAAACAATAAATTAAATAAGATTTTTGTTAAAAATATCATCGAATCCAATTGATGCCCTTCTCATTATTACTGTTTTGAAATCAATTCCTCAGTTTTGGTATCATATAAATTTTGGCAAGTTATTTCAGATTGACGATTGATTTGAGCAGTTGTTGAGTTTCAGTTTCAGAGATTCACGTTTCAGGACTGTAGCCGTGGCACAGTGACGCATTATTAGTCATTCATTATTTCTTTCGCGCGATTTTCCCGCAACAGCTAAGCCAGTTGTTGAGTCACCGTAGCGTTGTGGTAAATTTGTCCAAGAGTAGATTCTGCGACACTTGCGTACCTGGCACTCGGCCATCGGGGTCAAGTGGCGATTATTTAGCTTGGAATTGGCGAAAGTATCCGGGACATCCCTGTCAAATTCTTATTGTTTTTTTATTTGATGACCGCTCATACCTATTTGCAATACCTGACAATTTAAGAACGATACGGTTCTCAATACATTATTTATATGTATAATGATAATTATTTTTATATTACTTAGTATTTTATTATAACGTGGAATGTAATGACATATGTTTTGTGGTTTTTGATGGGAATATAATATACGGCAATCAATTCTATTTATAAGAGTTTTATGATCGAATTTTATGGATTCGTGCAAATTGAAATAGCTTTTCTTGACCACATATTTTGATATCATTATTAATGTATCATTCGGTATTAAATAATATGCAGATTTTTAATAAATTCAAGATATATATTTAATTTAATCCAATTATAAATGATTCTATAGCAAATTAGCGGTCACGATGATGCGTTGTCTAATTTAGCTAATGTCTTATTTCAAAATCGTTTTGTTTTTGGCTGCCGTTGAATGAAAGTGGCAGAGATCAACGAAAGAAACCAAGACAAAGGCTAATTATAAGCAGTGGTCATGAATAGAAGTTAAAAGCGGATCGGTGATGAGTAAATAAATATGTCAACGATCAGACCAATCGAATTAATTGAAGCTGTGAATGATGGCTGCTAGATATCCATCGTCGACCACTAAATGAAGTTATGAGTGTAGCCAGAGATCATCATTCGTATGTCGTTATGCGTAAGTGCCTCTAAAATAAATTAGGTTATTAGCGTACGAGTGACTTGATCTAATTAGAATTTCAATCAGTGGTTTATTCAAATTGAGTGGAAAATCAAATAATTCAAATATATAGAGTAGAGAGTTAATAGATTAAATAGATGAACGATTTATGAACATTTTCCTTACACTGATAATAAATTTACATCTGAAACACTTTCGTTTTATGTGTCCATTTAAATTATGTGTTGTACCAAATGAGGTATAAAATAATTTTGTAGTTATTGAACAGAACACTTTGATCGTTACCATTCTCATTTTCCGATGCTATCGAAAAATATTTAAGATTATATGGACAGAGTTATGGCTTAAGATCGTTAAACATCCGAAAATTGAACAATCTTACTCTTCAGGAGACCAAAATATCGCTTTCAGTAAAGCTTATTGAATGAAAAGTAGAAGTTAAGCGGTGATTGAATAAAAAAAACCAATCATGGTCAAGCTCGTAGCTAACTTAAGCCTTAAAGGATGCGTGGCATGAGATCCCTCGCCATTTAAGGGTCCTCGGGGCCCTCGGCATTAAAGAATCATTCAGGTGAGGTTAACGACCATATTTCAAAATGCATAATAATCAGAAAAATAAATATATGGTTAGTCAAAATCTCGCAGATTACGAATTAATTTTTTTTTCCACAGTCGAAAGAGTTTTTATTAATAAACTTGAGTTTTAATCAAAGGTATAACATTTAAGAGTAATACCGATACGCTTTCAAGAACACGGATAAACAGGCGCGTAACCGCTTTCAGACAAAACGATGGAAGGGATCGGGGCCCTCGACTTCTAGGGCCCTCAGGAGGTTCTTGAATTTTTCAAAATAAATTAAATATTTGTAACGTCGAAATAAACTAATATAAAAGAAGAAAGATAAAAACAACATTACAAATTAAGGGGTAGTTAAGTCGAGTTTTTCAGTTTTGGCTCAAACATATATTTTTTCTCGTGGCTTCTTCTGGCCGAGATTGACAGATTTGAGCCGAAGATTAAAATTTTCTCGATTTTTGTCACTAAAACATCACAATTTTCTCGTTACGCGGTTTCTTTTTTCTCCATTTTTACAGATTAAATCATGCATGAAATTTTAAAATTATATAGTACGTAAATAATACAAATAAATCATTTTCTACTATGTAGTTGGCTTTAAATGTTAACCCTTTCCCTCTGTTCACTTTTAATCGAATCTTTGAGTTACTCTTATTATATTTTTTTTACAAAATTGAATAAGAAGCATCTGTAGGGTTTGATCTAATACTCGATTCAATAAAAGACACTTTTTTTTTTAATTAAATAAAAAAAATTGAACTTGTTTGCCAAAAAAAACTTTTGGGCCAATACGTCTGGCCCGCGGAGTGGAAAAGATTAAGACACATGGATGTCATTAATACGTAAATTGTTAATACATAAACTTTTGCTATTGTGGAAAGATGGAAACATTTATTAAATTTAAATTATTAGGGATTACAAAATAAATTCTTCAGGCCAAAGTTTTTATAATGATTTTATTTATATTTAAGATAAAGGTTGAGCCTTAGGCCAAGTTTACACCAGGGGCTAAAATTTCTAGATTAGCCACTGGCTCCGCAGCATATGCAATTAGACAATCTTGGAAGAAGCGGAATTGTTTCATCTCAGTAAGGACCAAAAAAGAACATGGCAAGACTACGGGAACAAAGTAGATCCCTAATGCCGGATTACAGATAAATTACTCATAGAAAGAGGTCCAGGATGAGATGGAGAAGTGCAAATATCATCCCGCAATGAAGCCCGTATAATCTACCATTGCTATTCTTTTTGAATATTCCATTTTATGTGGCTTTATAAAATTTTGAAGTATCCATAATTTTTCAAAATAAAAAAACTAGGAAAAGTAAAGACCGCATAAAATAAGGCTTTATTTACATTTCTTTAATTATTATTTTAGAATCAGATGTCTGATTCGCATTATTCATAGCTATTTTATTAACATATACTTTTTAGACAATTGCTAAGCACTTGCTTAAAGCACATAGTACTCACCTGCAGGAATAGGCAGAAGCACACCCACTGGTAGTACTTGTGCACCTTGACGTCGCTCTTGTCGAATTCGCCGTTGGACTTGCTGTTGCCAACGCCGGGATACGGCACGGCCACGCCCATTCGCTTGTTGAAGTAGCTCTTCAACGAATAGGTGGAATGTATCCAACAGAACGTGTTGAAGACATCTTCGGGCACGTCCTTGGTGTGGATGCAGTCGATCGGATTACCGACGTACTGCCTGGTGGTCACGATGAGACTGAACGAGATCAGAATGCTGACGGTGATCGAATAATGCAACCTGAACACTGGCGAGTCAATGTGGACGTAGTTGATCTTGATGAGGTTCTTCAGGCCACGGAAGATGTCCAACATTGTAGGGCGACGCACCTGACCAAGCTAGGTGCCCTTACTTTCAAAATGTGCCGGCTCCTTATGCGACCCAACATATCGATCCACTTGATCCACCAGATTTTGTGCTCCAACACCTTTCGCAGCTTCCGAACACTTGTTTTTATTACAACTTATGTTTGAAATTTTAATTAAATTAAATAATTAATTAAAATGAACACATCGCGAGTCATGGACGCACTATGCCATAATATGTTCTCAACTCGCTGGCAGGAAAACTATTTTTTTAAAGGCACTTTATTTTATTGTTTATTGATATATCGTTTACATGCTCTATGTATCGTCGTATACGATTAATCGTGTCAATTTAATTACGGCACTGTTGTCACTGATCTTGACATCGGTTCCCATATTGTAATCGTTATTAAATCGGCCATAAAACTGTTTAAAACAATATTTATATTTGTGTTCAAAAACAAATTTAATACTCGGGTTGAAAGATTGATGATAATAACGAAAAGTAACAAGATCGTATTTTATAGGAAACAACGTTTTACACATGACACGACATAAATTTTTAGCATCAAAGCGGAATTGGGATCTCTACCTACAACGAATAATCTTACGTACAAGAGTATTATAACAAATCCGCAACTATGTACATGTTTGAGCCACTTTATAAAACTTTCGCAAGCTTTAAAAACCATATACGTGCTCGAATCCAAATAAAAAAAACTGTCGGCGTTCTACATAGTTTAAAAAATTTATTATTATGCGAATTCCATGCCTCGATTAATCATTTTTTTTCAAATATGATATCAAAATATGCGGAATTTGTGTTTATTTGGAATTTTATTGAAGGCAAATGGTTAGCGTGATCCGAAATCCTTATAGGAAGCCCGGCAAGAAGCACTAACGGCGCCGAGTCATGAAAATGGCAATTAAAATTATTCTATTGCCACTTAAAAGGATTTGATTGATCGCAAAAGTATGCAGATATCTCTATATATATTTTATATACCCTCACTTAAAAATCCAGTCCGTGGAATATTATTTAAAACTGTAATAAAATGTGAATATGTTCACAGATAGTTACGATAATTATACTTAAAACTGGTCGTAAAATTCCAATGGGGAATTCCAAACGAGAGTTTCGAAATAGCGTTTTAGACGAAAAATCGATTATTCTGTGAATCGAGGGCGATTTTAGATATTTTCGAACACAATGATAAATCTGCGCGGCTTTGTCTCGTGCTCGTCAAGTCTCGTGGATCAAATGTCTCTCTTATTATTTTTTTTTTATTTCGATGAAGTCATCGAGTATCGGTAATCCTCGAGTTGGACAAACATTTGGGTAATATAAATTCGGTTATAAATATTGAAACATTTCACGAAGGTTGATTAGACACTAAAATCCAGTGTTTATTTTCTATCAACGCGCCAGTAGATTTTTAGTTAACACCAGAGCTAGAGTAACAAAATCAATTAATAATAGAATCCCTTCGACTACTGTTTAACGTCATGAAAATGAATCGTTGCAGACGTAGTAGATGAAATTATAGTATTCGCAAAAAATAATAAACTGTCGTCCCCCTATTTAATGCGATTTTAAGGTATGCGGTAAATATTTCCGGAAAATTGAAAATGGTGTTGATTGGATCTTTAACCTGATAGGATAAATAGGAAAACAATTTATATATAGGACAAATAGGACAACAACAACCAATAGGAAAACCAGAAACAAGCAGAGAAAGATAACACTTTCAGAGAAAAAAAAATATAGAACTACAGTCAGCCCACCTATAGCGCTTTCTCTAGATCGCCGATTTCTACAAAATGCTAAAAATTTCAAGGTCGAATTATGTATTTACGAATTATATATAATCCATTGCCGCGCAAAACAAATGTCAACGACCACTTGGTTGACAGAAAATATTATATGCGTGCGTGAACAAACGTGGCGCTATAGGAGGTTTGACTGTAGAGTAAAGTTGATGATAATTTTAATAACTATCGCCTTCACCATGCAGAACTGATGAGTTAACTAAGTATCACTTTAAATTATAAAAGTTACATCAACAATTTTAATAGATAATTATTTAAAAAAACTTTCTAATTAATTTATATTGACTTTTGTATCGCTTTTATTCCGGTTTTGAAGATATTTTTATTAATTCAGTCTTCTTGAATAATCATAAACATTATTTGAGGTTATTTTGAGATTTCAATCAATGTTAAAAAAAATATAATAGTACATTCGACCCTCGTATAGCGCTTTCTGCTATAGGCGGCGTTTGCGGCAGTCCCTCCTACTTATAGATCGTAATATATTACCGCGCAAAATAAAGGTCAATGACCTCTGTTGATAACAAAATGTAACCCGGCATGAAGAAATTAAAGATAGGACAAGGTAATTTAAAATATGAGAATGAAAAATGTTTAGTGTATCGATTTCATTCAATTTTCAAAATACAATAGCCTTCTATAGAGGAGGTTTATAAAACGTGATACCTATCTCGACGCTATAGGAGAGTTTTCTGTATTCCTAATTTTTATAGTAAGCTAAGCGTTTTTTATGCGATTTCAACTATGAATATCACATAAGTAGAGACTTGACCATTAAAAAAATATATTTTAAGAATTTTAATAAAAAAAACCGTCCAATTTTTAAATCAATGCTTAACCCTTTAACTGCTAAACAATGACACAGGTTTTTTTACATCAAATACACCCTTTTGCAAATCAAATACACTTTTTTGCAAATCAAATTGACCCATTTTCTATTGAAATGTTTATTGAAAAGGGGTCAATTTGATTTGTAAAAGGGTGTATTTGACATAAAAAACCTGTATAACACTGTTTTTTGTACTAGCGGGAAAAGTCATGCCAACCAAAGGGTTTAAATCAAAATTTTAAATGCTGGGTATTAAAACTACGTTTGTAATTCATCAGTTTTACGTAATAAATAATGTAATAAAGTATGAGATTTGTAACCCTAAGACCGCGTAATTGCATAGATGTTGTATCCTACGTTTTTTCAGACTAGTAATATTATTAAACAGTGACGACTCGTGGGTAAAAATATTTGGAGATGCTGCGGAAGATTAATAATTAAAAAAAGTATATTTCAAAAGTGACTCGGTGTATATGGACGGCGCGGGACTGTTCCGAGTCGCAGCGCAACACATCGCTTAGTGACTAAGTACCCTCCCCCCGTTGCCGCCCCGCATCTATCCAATACACGACGCTAAATTTAATTTATATTTTCAAATACATAATATTTAATTAAGAGACACATATATAAAAGTATATTTTTCCTCAGTGTATATGTATATGAGCCACCCCTGCTATTAAGACTACAGCGGAAATGTATAGTCAAGTTTAAGGATTTAAATCGAGCGATAGAAGTTTAAGGAATCCACGTGAATCAGAACAACCATCAAAATCTAATCTAAAAATGTGACTTTTGGACGTTATATGAACAATGTTTCAATACCAGAGATGAGTAAAGAAATATCCGGACAAAAATTCTGTAGATAATCATAGAGTGGAGTTATTTGAACGAATATTTCCATTTTTTTTTTTAAAAAAAAGCAAAAAAACCCTAGGAAAGTTAAGAAAAAAATACAAATAATAATGTCGAAAATTAAAAATTATTGCTTATTCCATTTTTTGGACGATACTCGTGTATCAGCCACGGCGGCTGGTTTATTTCAATAATTCTTCACACCTATGCTATCTGTTTTTCGAGCCTCTGCATTATAATATGCATTTACGCGCAATCATCTGCCGGTTGCTAATTTGGTGAACACTACATATAATGGACGTCACTTCAGATAACCGATGATGAAAAACATGAACACCAGTGGTTGTAAACATTTCACTTTGAAGTTCTATTTCCACCGACCCTTAAGAAAACTTCGTGACCCCCCTTCGTCCGCGTATAGAAATAGATGTCGGTAAATGAGTATAAAACATTAAACGCAACTCGATTAGGAATTTTTATTATTCCGAAACTAAATAATTATTCTTATCCGCGCAAGAAAATGCAAAGTAAGGTGTAAATACAAATGTAGTGAGAATTACACACACGCTGCGAATCCTTAGAAGTTCTATATATGACGTCTCAAAAGTTGTGATGAATATTAAATTTTTGACAAGTATTTGGCACAACTCCAAAATAATTAGATTAACTAATCCCAAATACAAATATTTAATATTTTGTGGCAATCCATACTCGTATTTTGCTTTCAATAATTTAATAAGACGATTTTTCAAAATTTATAAACATCAAAGACGTATAAATCAAGTGATAATAAACAATTCCGACCCACATACGGTATACATGGAAATTTTCATAGAAAAAAAAATGACGACGGAACTTTTTGGCCAACTTTATTCACATGTAGTATCTACCCATTCAGCTAATTCGTTCAACAGCGCTGAAAGATTGACATGTCTTACAATACTAGCGCCAGTGCTACTAGTAGGCAACTAATACTATAAGCCCATACTACGAATACTACGATAATACCAGAGCCAATGAACTAAGTAGCCCACCCGCGTCTTAATAAAATTACATACACACTGAATTTTACTAAGTATTTTATACCACCCCAATTTCCGTTCGGTGTATATAATATTAGGTAGTCGCCAATTAATATATCTAAATATTTTTTCAATTGAATCGGTCGATCTTTTGCTTTATTGGGATAACAATAGTCATCTGTGACAATTTTTTTAGTAAAAAAAAATAAGTATTTTAACAAGAAAGCGATCGAAAAAAGCAGCAGGAAATTTTCAGCTATAAAATGAAAAATTAGATAGTAAACTCTAAGAAAGATACAGATATTATACATATTTTTGGAAATTTTAAAATGTTTTATCCGATCCGTCACAGTGACTCGGAAACAACCGAGTCGTCCGAATGGGGTCTATCAGAAACACCAAGCAAAATGTCAATTCTTCTTTAATATCTTGATATTTTATATTATATTTAAAAAAATAGTTATTCATGATATGCTTCATAATTAGGTCGATATTTTGGATATTTTAACTTTCCAAAATATCCGGCGTCTCTAAAACAATCGCGTCGTTAGAAGAGGGTCTATTTATAACAGAAAATAGACCCCAAGCATTTCAAGTCAAGATATTGATGATTTTTTTTTATCAAAGTCTTGATTATTCCATGAATAAAATGATTATTCATGATATGCTTCATAATTTGGTCGACATTTAAGATTGTTATACAAATCAATTTAACGCGTAAATGAGACGAACACTCGTCGATGTCCATCCGCAGACTGAGGACACATCGCCGACTACCAACGACAGTCAAATTCTTGCGGTACGTGTAATAAATATGTTTCACTCACACTGGGCACATTATACTGGATGCGAACGAGAAAAAACATCGCACTCGTAGCAACAGAGCCAATATTATTGCTTTTTTTTCGCAATTGCTGACAATAAAGGTCAATGATTATTTATATTTATTCTTTAGACTTTTTTAGACAAATGCGATAAGTTTGGGACATGTCAAAAACTTGGTGTCCCAAATAGATCCCATCGGCCCGGCTAGGTTAAGCCATTTAATTACACTTTTAAAATGGGATTTATTAATTTAATAAAAGATTATATTATACCTCTGCCTAATGTCCATGAAATTTATAGCAGACATTTTTCTTTATTTAATTTGTATAAATAGCTTTTGTAATTTATCAGTATTAAGTGATAAATAATATAATAAAGTATGAGATTTTTAATCCTAAAACCGCTTAATTGAGTAGATATTGTATTCTGTATGTTTTGAGACTAGTAATACTATTAAGCAGTGATGAATCGTGAGTAAAATATTTGGGGGTGCTGCGGAAGTTTAAAAATTAAAAAAAGTGTATTTCAAAAGTGACTCTGTATGGACGGCGCGGGACTGCTCCCAGTCGCAGTGCAACAAATAGACCCCACCGGCACGGCTGAGTTAAGCCGTTCGATTATACTTTCGAAAAGGAATTTATTAATTTAATAAAAGATTATGGTATACCTCTGCATAACGAATGAAATTTATGGCAGATATTTTTCTTTATTTAATTTAAAAAAAATGTTTCAAGGAATCGAATATTAGATCAAATCCTATAAATGCGTCTCATTAGTTTGTAGCAATAATTGGTAAACGAATGCAGATCTACTAAATTTTCGTTGCGGTTCAATTAAAAAAATAGTCAGATTCAGTTCCAAGTAATTATTTTTATTTTTCTAAATGATTTAATTTAATTCAAAAGATAATTTCTATCGTAACTTAGAACATTGTATTCCTTCTTTTGTAATAAGTATACTACATGAATTGATACAAAAATAATAACTCATTGACCGAACCGAAATAAACTGATATTTTTTCATTCCGACAAAAATAAAGAAGCCCTGTTTTTTTATAAAGAGTGATTCAAATGTCAAATAAAATGTAATCGTTTCAATTCATTAAATTCAAACAACCAGACGATCGACACTGACAAGCTATGCTAAAGAGAATAAGATTTACTATAGCACCCAACCCATTGTATACAAGAACAGCCCAAAATTAATGACCGCGTTAACTGACCAAATTCAATGATATAGGTAATCTGCAGAAAATCAAATGATTTCTAAATTTAATACAACGATCAATTAAGATTATCCGCATCTTCGAAATGCCATTGCGATCTCGCTAATTAATTTGTGTATGTGTTTGGACCAAAGCTCGAATTTATGAGACTCGGTCGTTTGATCTGTCGCGCGTGTGGAGCACACACGAGAGAAGATCGCCCCGACAGACAAACAAATCTGTCGGCGAAATGATTAAAGCGTTAAACTTTTAAATTCTGTATACGTTCGGTTAATGCAACTATGCCGTAGAAGTCAATCCGTCTCTAAACATGGCCAACGTTGTATACAAAAACCTAAAACTGACCGTATATTTTTTTATTCGAGTCGATTTAACGCCGTAGATGATGAAATCGATCGGATCAATCGGCAATAACCGCCGAATTTTAAATAAAAATATTAATTAAAATTTTTCAGAGAGAATGCAATATTTTCAGCGGCATACACATACTTCAGCGAACAAACAAACGCTATATATGTTAAATTCGCATCGATTCCGGATCGAATTGAAGTTCTATTGACGAAAAATACGCTATCGCTTAACATTTCGCATATGAATGAGGACATAAAAAATAAGTTTTAATATCTAAAACATTTGCATTGCTATATATTTTCGTGAAAAAAGTTTATATTTCAAAACCATGATTAATTACAAGAATTTCAATTCTAAACACGCCACTGCTTTACTGTACGTACATACAATAAATACGTGCATAATTATTGAAGATTCGATTTATACGAAATATTTAAATACAAGAGACGAATGATTTATATAGAGATTCTTACAATTTATTTTAACGGCGGAACGTTTGCCATTTTGATTGCGGAATGAAATTCGCCATCGCGAGATAATAATAGGGCGATAGATTATATATTTTAAATATAAATAAATAGAGAATTGAATAAATACACGTTTGATTCTCTTATTGCACGGGAGATATGTTCCAGAGACTGCCGTACAAAAATACAGATGTTTAAAAAAATACCGATTATTTTTTTTGTATTTATATGGACGTAAAAATATAATACGTATAAATATAAAATAAAAATGTGTTCTTTGATAATAAACGCATAATCGTTTATGCGGGGCTCGCGAATCACTATTGGCTATAAATTTATTAATGGGGAGACGATTCCGACAATATTTTGATTGAATTTATCATCTTTATGAGAAAATGTGTAAGAGAGAATCGTGTGTATTTAATATCGCATTATATGTACACGCACGTGTATATATTCGACAGGCCAATGAATGCTCGAGAATAGTTTATTTTGAAAACATTCGCGTCGGAGCACTATAATCAATATAATATAATAAAATAATTGGGATATTTTGGGGGAAATTCCACAGTTTTAATCGGATTGAACACGGCATCGTATTTAATTGTTGTACGATTGTTGTAGAGGTCGAATTTTTGCATTGCGAATGCGACGGGAGACGCTATGGAGAGGCGTCTGTCTCCTCGGACGATCGACTCTCCGTCGGTGCCTCCGCAACACGATAACATGAATTCGGTCGAGTTTGATACGGTGCGCGAAAGAAGCCGTTAATCACAACACTTCATCCGCAAATACCCGAGGTATTCGCGCGCACGTGGCCGAGGAGGGCCGCGCGGCCAGTGCGGCCACTCCGCGCCAACTGCGTCTATTCCTGGACCTGCTTGACGCTGCTGGCGTCGCCGGCGTCGCCGAGCGAGCCGCCCGAGCCGCCCGAGCCGGCGTTTCGAAACGTTTCGGACGTCGACGTCGACGGCGTCCCTCTGGAAGTGAAAGCTGTCCCGCGGAGTTCCCCGTAGACCCATGCCCATGCTTCTCACCATACGACAATGTAAGCCAAAGACTCTTAACCGATTTAACGCTCCAACGGCATTACAAACAATAATAAAAATTACACAAGTGTCGTTTGGTTTACATAATATTAGATAGAGCGGAAAGAAATGACAGTTTTTCGTTGCGTTACTCTGAATCCGGCGTGTCACCGACGGCCGTTGAGTTAACGCGATTTATGTCATTTTGAGGGTTTGTTCCTCATCTTTCTGATTTGACATTTTTATCTTGTTACAGACAGAAACATATTGAATCCTTGAAAGATCAAACCAAAATCAGAGAGATCATCGATGATGACACTTTGATACACCGATGGTGTATATTTGCGATCCCAAGTTTTTCTCGAATAACTCATTTAATATAAATCCTACATGTCATAAACGTATTTGTCTAAAATGTCTAAAGAATAAATATTATAAATAATCGTTGACCTCTATTGTCCGCAATTGCGAAAAAATAAATAAAAACAACAATATTCGCTTCCGTTGCTGCGCGCGCGATCTTTTTTCTCATACGCATCCGGTACGATATGCCGAGTGCGAATGAATCGACAATGTCTCATCGTCGAGTGAATATAGAATTATCCGATATGAATAACTATTTTTATTCTTAGAATAATCCAAGATATTGATGAAGATTTCATCAATATCTTGACTTGAAATGCTCGGGGTCTATTTTCCATTACAAATACACTCTCTTCGGACAACGCGATTGTTTTCGAGCCGCGTGACGGATCGGTTAAACTCGATAGTGGAATACGATCCTTGTTAAATAACCAAGTAATTGTCACAAGACGTCGAATGTTCATCATTTACAGCTAGGGATAAAGAAAAAAATAGACGAAGAATTTTAGCGTTACGCGATTTTTCTCAAACAATTCTAGAAAAACGAATAACCATCTTTTTAATTTTACTGTCCATATATGAAACCGATTCGTTTCTCTAAAAGATTGTCACTTAACACGTTACAGACCGGGCGATTTCGCGCGGTACTTTTCGATGGAGCCGGGCGATTTCTAAAAAAAATAAAAAAAATGATGACTCTAAATTTACTAATTACTAATAAGGACTCGTATGCGCGTCCCCGGACCGCTGCTCTGTCTCCACTAGGACTTAAATGCGAGTTGGCCGGACGCCGCGAGGACTCGCATACGAGTCCCCCGGACTGCAACGTGCTAAGATAAGAAGTAGTGGGTAATCTATAACAATTCGAAGAGAAAATAGCAATGACTTTCATTGAATCAGCTAGATGTCTATCCCTGAACCATCGTTGAATGAAAAAGGTTTCTTTGTTTTGTTAGAACAATACTAAAACCTGGTCAGACTGTTACAGCAAATGAGTATTTTTTTTTTAATTGGTCGATTTCTTTTAAGTTCGTGTCATTTCGATCGTGTCCTTTGATCGAGTTTCTTTCGGAAGTTCCGATGTTATCAGTTTATTTTTTTTAAAAATGTTTTACCTCTCAAACATATATAATGCTCCGGAGAATATTTGGAAAGTCATTCTCTATTATCATAGAAAAGAAACCAAAACAATCATTGAAAATATTTGCAAATTATACGTAAATCATGTTTTTGGTAGATAAAAAAAAATATTGTGATCGAAAATCAAAAATAAAAGGTGCTGATTGCAAATAATAAATATCGAAAACTACGGTCACACTACATTTAAAACCTAAAATATAATAATTCTGCAGGAATTCTATAATTGTTGCTTGTCTTTGTAGAATCGCATATTTTTATATTTTTGCAATTATCTGTCGGAATCACAATTAATTCGATAAAAATGATGATTTACAAATATTTATTTGATATTTAAATTTAATATCCCAAATCGTGAATCCAACGGAATCGTGTTCCAAATGTAAATTACATAAAACATTAATAATTTAAGCAATTTGGAATTATGCAGAGGAATACGTTTTTAATTAGAAATATAACAAAGAATTAAAAGTAAGAAAAGAATTATATTTTTGAATAGCATTTTTAAAATCATAATAAAAAAAATAAAATTAAATAAATATATCATGGTTCTCTTTCTAGTACCATCATAAATTAAAAAAAAATATAAACACTTAAAACAATTCCTTATTTATTAAGGACTCTAAATGGAAGTTTTCATGATATATTAACCCAACAAATATATATTTAAAAAAAACAAATTCTTCAAACAAACGCATTGTTTTTTTAAAAATCATTAAATTATTTCAAAAAATTTCGCGAAAGTTTATATTATAACTATCCATGTAATTTACAAAAAATCAAAATAATCAAAAATTTAATAAAACCTAGGTATTTTTGTGTTCGTATAAATTCAAATAGTTATAATTTCCTATTCGAATATCTGATCAATTTAAACATTGCGAATATTTAGGAACTCCAGTTAGCACACGTGAGTGACGAGTTATTTGTTGAACAAGGGAGAACAACCGAAAAAAATCAATTTTTCAACATTAAGCTGTCTTTGATACAATAAATTCACCGCGAAAATTAGTGCGTAGTGTTAAGAAATTTAAAATTAGAGTTTGACCATACGAAAATTAATCGCAGATAATTTAGTAATGATAAACTATTGTATAATCAACATTATTATTAACGATAGTATAATTATTTATTGCAAACGCGCGTTGATTTTCAAATTATTTTCAGCGCAAAACGTAACACTTTTAATACATATTAGCACTTGCAGAATCCTAAAACCTGAACTAATATATTGAATCTCTTTTATTTTAACTAATATTTCGATATTGATGTTCTCCAATATATAATACTATAATAAAGACTGTCTAAGTATACAAAAAAAAGAAATAGGGTATGAATATCAGTCCTCTGAAAGTCAACGACTGAAAGATTTTGAAATGTTCAATAGTTGTTCATAGATTTCAAATCTGCATATGATACAGCTTAGAGGCCGAAGCTATACAAGGCTTGAATCCCTGAGAGTCGAAGAGTACAACTTCGAGGCCGTCTAGGAATTCACATATCTCGACTCACTTATTACAAATAACAATGATATCAATTTGGAAGTACGAAGAATGCTGCCAAGCTGGTGCTACTTTGGACTTCAAGAGCATCTACGGTCGAGATTCCTCTCAAAGAAAACTAATGTCAAGCTCTACATGGCTCTTATCAAGCCCGTCCTAACATGCGGATTTGAATGTTAGGCTTTGACAAAACAAGATGAGCGACAAGTGGATCCTAGAGAGGAATTCTGAGACGAATATCTGCAGCTGTATTCGACGACGTGGAATGGCGTATCCGAAGCAACGAGGCCAGACTCCGGTGGTCCGGTCACGTGTCAAAGAAAAGGCTTATGGTTAACAAGCCTTCCTGTCCCCGGAGGAAAGTAAGACCAAGGCTAAGGTGGTTGGAATGTGTTCAGAGGAACACTGCATTATTGAAACTTACCGGAAGATGGATCGACGTAGCGGCAGACCGGATAAAATGGAGAAGGGTGTTGAATGAAGCCAGGGCTTTATATGAATGTCGCGTCTATAGTGATGAATATTTAGATTTAATTTAGTGACATTTTAAAAAGTCGATTTATCGGTTCAGAGTATTTTTGACGATTCTACAAAAGCTGATATATCGGATCTATGGTATTAAAAGGTTTAATATCATAATAATTATAATTAACACATTGCCTACGGGGGACGTGGATTCCACGTTAAAAGCGTATTTGTGTATGTCCGGGGCGCGCATAACCAAATTTTAGTGACTCCTGCTTTTGGATTTAATTTTTTTTACATTAACTATCCAGCAAATATTGAAGTTCAAGTAATTTAATTTTGATTAATAAAAGAGTTATATTTTTTTTTTGTAAAAGACGACGTTTCACCAAATGCCCCGCCCCAGCGCAAGTTTGACCGCGATTCGCCCCGTAGGCAATATATAGAAAAATATTTAGTAATTTATCATTTAAGATAGATAATGAATATATTGTAAATAATATCATATTGATAAAACTCGATTATTTATTGATGGATATTATAAACGCTTTCTGAACTTTAAGAACTGTGTCTATATGAAATGTTCTTCGATATATATATATTTTGAAATAAAAAATCAATCATCGCTCAGTATGTAACGCGTATTTTTATCAATTAAAATTTTAAAGCAATATTTTTTATTAGAAATGACTGATTTGGATCACTTCCAAGTCGTTTCTATACAATGTATATTCGATTTTACACCTTTGTAAAAATTGCAAAGATAATAAATACGCGCCTCCATTTGAAAGACCACCGCGTTTAAAAATATGCGAATTTAAAAAAAAAATCAAATCTCCATCTCGTTCGAATGTAGGTGGTTAGTATTTCAGACGTGGCCCATTCGACGCGATATTCTGCACATCACAATTGTAATTGTTATTACATCGACCACTCTGCGTCCGCGAAGTGATCTTCGAGACGGTCTTCGCCACTGTCCGGCGTTTAACTATTTCAACAAACGGACTGTTTAGTACGATCGGCGTTATTAATCGGGGTCAGAGTATACCGGTAGGCACTGATTGATTGATCGGTCGATAGACGATAAACAAAATCTCAATCATTCCCAGCCAGCGGCGGCCGATACATCGGCCGGGGGCCGATGATGAGGCCGCGAGATTGATCCGCGGGCAAGTGATTGGCTCGTTGGCATAATATTTTCATCAAGACAAATAAATAACCGAATTGTTATTTGTCTGATTGGAAATAAAACTAATGGCCGGTGTGACTTGCAACAGGGGACGTCTTCAATTCTTGCCGGCCAAATGTGATTTTGATACTGACATTCGCCAGGAGAGCTCTATCGTTTTATACGGATTCGTTTTATCAACAGAGGGCCAATCCTCAATCTGTGGGATATATTAATGTTAAATATACCATTTTACTGAGAATCATCGCAATTACCAATATCGACCGATCGATGAATCAACATTAAAGAATTATTCATAGACTAAATTCGCATAAAAATCGCGATTTTTAAATTATACGGAGGATATTTCATGCAAATTCTAATGTTTGAATAGAAAAAAGAAATACATTGCAAAATAAATGAGTGAAATAGAGAACTAGGATTATTTTCTAAAGCAAAAAAAAATGTTTAATAAACATTTTCACGAAATAGAACGGTTAAATTGATAAATTTCACGAACCGGTACAGCGTGCCGGTTCGCTTTCCTCAAAAAACTAATAAAAACATAACAATAAACGGCCAAATATACCCCAAGCATTCCAAGTTAAGATACGCCGCCGTCTCAGAGTTCTCACGGCACGTGTCACTGGTACGGATCACTCCTACCGGATGCGAGCGAGAAAAAACATCGCCCCAATGCCGAAACAGAAGCAAATATTGTTGTTTTTATTATTTTTTTAGACAAATACAAAATGTTTGAGACATGTAAGAAACTTGGGATTCCAAAATAGACCCCATCGGTACGGCTATCACCGTGTAAATCGAATCCCAGATAGTATTGTTCTGTCTTTTACGTCAGTCAACATAATTTCACCCTTAATTTTGATATTTCTATAGTAAAATAATTAGAAATATAACTTAAATGTATTAACAATTATTTTTTAATAATTTATTTGAATGATGGGCGTATATGGACATATACATAACATTGGTTTAAATAAGAATAAGAAAGAAAAAAAAAATCTGACAGCATTTATTGTAAAAAAATAAGTTTTTCACGAAACGAAGCGGTATGGTTTGCGTTTTTCACGAAACGGCGCGGCGTGCCGGTGCGTTTCTCATAATTTCAAGCTCTGATGTTACTAATCATTATCTCATAATTTAAAAATATATAGTAAAAAGAAAAAATAATAGAGAACGAGAACGAATATGTATTATTTTCTGGCGGTATTTATTAAAAAAAACAATTTTTCACGAAATGGAGCGGCATCGTTCGTGTTTTTCAAGAAAGGGCGCGGCGTGCCGGTGCGCTCCTCTTAAATGTTTAGACGCCACGGCGTGCAGGCACGCGAAACCAACTATCCAACAGCGGCACGGCAAACGCTACTACGAATTTATTTATAAATAAATATAATATGTTTAAATGAAAATTAATGCAGAGACATCGTTTGAAGGTAATGTGATTGTTAGAATTTGGATATGTTTAACCGTTTCATTTTATTTTTAGTTTATACGGCGTACGGTAAAAATCCATATAATTGGCTTGGCGATTAAAGGGTTAATATCAAACTCTAATATAATCATCTTTTTCAAAATTTAATACTATAGTGTAAAATTAAAAAAAATAACAGAGAACGAGAACGAAATTGGCGTTAATTATTTGAAGTATTTTAGAGTTTATATAATATATTGTTTTAGTTATTTGTAGTAAAAAATAATAATGATATATCCCTAACTTGTATGTGCAGTATTTCGTGGAACATATCGCATAAAAAAAGTGGCTCGACTACACAAAACGATAAATACACGAAGTTTTAAAGATTCATCATAAGAAAAATATATACGGATACAACTTTCGCATTAAGTTTTATATGCCATTCTATTCTTAATGAATTTCCTTATCTAGTTTTAATAAATCCGTTTTAATTTCAAAACTTTGAGAAGCCATCGCGTGTGAATGCTCCTGCATAATCCCACCACCTAAGCCTTCCGCAAAAATAAAACTAAATTTTAAAACTAATCGTATTTATTCATATGCGGGTCAAATTAACTAATTTGCATTGCCAACAATAAAAATAATTTATATACTTTTAAATATATACGAATATCGTCCGAAACATACGAATGAAACTTTATGGATAAAGTTTGCGAGTCCATTGTTGAAAGGATTTAACGAGATTTAAACGTCTGCCAAATTTGCATGAAAACTTTTCGCAAAATCAAACGTTTCTCCTTCGACATAGTTGGCGAATAAAAAATCTTTGCATGTTCCCAAAAATATATGTTTGATTTATTATAAGGTTTTTCTTTTGTGCTTTCGTATCATTTGATATCGTGACATCTGTGATCGCGCTTTTGAACGTGTTGAATAAATTTTCTTGCGTGACATCTAGTATTTTCAGACGTAAATAATTAAAAAAATGTATTTGAAAAAATGCGTTTCAATATGAGAATTGGGCAAAAATGCAATTTATACGGAAAGATTTATGATTACCATTTATATGGGATGTGCGAACGTGAGCAAATTTTAATTTCTTCCGCTGTTACATTCAGCTATACAGTATACACTCCACTTGATCAATTTTTCATGAAAAAAAAAGCCGACAATGTCTGTTCGTCGTAAACGTAAAAAATAATGGCATATCTTTAATATTTATCTAAACCTTTTTTTACATAGGTTCATTAACATCGATGATCCTATAATGTGCTAACATCTGTTTCATCCAAATATTATAAAATAATTCGATCACTTACCTGTATGAATAGCGTAAACGCCACCCACTGATAATACTTGGCAGGACGTCGCTCAGCGCCATTTTTTGATCCCCTCACCCCAGGATATGCTGAATCTTTGCCAGAAATAGATCTTCCTTCCAATAAATATGTGGAATGTATCCAACAGAATGTATTCAGGACATCCTCCGGAATATCCCTATATATTATTTATTTTATAATATGATATAAAATAAATATAAAATGAAAATATGCATTGCATTACCTCGTATGAATGCAATCTATAGGATTCCCTACGTATTGTCTCGTGGTAATCGCAACTGAAAACGTTATTAATATCGCAAAAGTTGCTCCACAATGCAATCGGAAAGCTGCTGATTCTGTTTGAATTGGATTAAACTGAAAAATAAAATCATTTTTAACACTGGCAACATTATTGTTTTTATTTACAGATTCCTACTGTACCGACGCCAATTTTTAGACGGTGACATTGAATTTCGCCCGCGCGATCTATGACTCCCGATATCGTTTACACATTTTTTTATATCGAAAATATTAACAGTTGGCTTTCGTCTCACTCGTCAGCTCGGCGTGAAAGCTCTCGTTTATTTTCAAACTTTTGACTTTGTTCTACGTCAGAGTGTGTCGACATACCTGACGTGGTGATGCGGATCTATGTCAATGACACCAAGATCTGGCGGAATCTATTTAGATCGCCGGGGATGGTTTATGTCAAATCGACAATGTCCGTCACACACAATAATATCGGACAACAAAGAACTGAAACATTATATTTTTATAACTTCTTATTTATGGTTGATATTTCCTGTAGCCGCTGTCACTCAAAGATGAGACGATGACGACGTTCGTTATGAAAACATTACGATATTAAACACCGCGAAAAAATATGTATTTTAAATGATTCCATAATCATTTATAAACTAATGGATTTTGACGTTTAATCAGCCGCCATTTTGAATTAATGTCTCCGAAACAACATAAGACGAAAATTAACGACCATGTTGCAATGTATAAATTGTGTTGCGCCGATAGCCCTATGCAAAAAACGTTTCGTATTTTGCGTAAGTTTTTAATACAAAATTTCGGCAAGTAATTGCCTTGTCAAATTCGCCCTGCAATGCGGCAGGTTTAATTCCCAATGGCGAGTCGCAAAATACGCACCAACTGTGAAAAGTATGAAAACAATATTTCCGCAGTGTGATAATAAACAAAAGCCAAGAAAATTCGTGCAACGATAATATTTTGATAATCGCATACAATTCGTTGTAAATTTATTTATATTAGACTAAACAATTGAAACAAACAAATTCGAGTTCAATTGTTGATTTATAAAATGTTTGAGTTTACTCACGCTGCTGGAAGCGAAGGAGTATAGAGCCGTAAACACCTCCATCCCGGGGCTTCGGGCGCCGTTGGGGGCGCGGGACTCCCGACGCCCCCGCAGCGACGCCTCCGCCCCCGACAGCCCCCGACGCGCCCGCTTGGCGCGACGTCCCCAAAGTTGAGTCCCTTCTCTGTAACAAAACAAAGATTTGCGCAAGTTATCCCTGCAATTTATTCATTTGAATTAAACATTGTTACCAAAACAACCCCTCTACACTCAGATTAGTGAATAATTTATCAGTCAAAACGAAAAATGTTAAATTAAGTAGCAGACATTCATGGTCGCAATTTGACATTTTAGGACGAAAATAATAACCTCTGCAAATTATAACGATAAACAAAAAACATGTAAAATGCAAATACGTACACATTTTCGCAAAAAATCTTCATTACAATAATGAATAGACATTAGAATTTCAAATTATGTTTATCGTCAGACAATGTTAAACAGAATTATATTATGCATTATAATTTTAATATGATATTATCAATTTCCATACGTCATATATTATTATATTAATAATTTGCTATTTTTCAGACATAGTATTGCATGCAAAAATATGTAAATGTATTATTTAAAAGTTCCCTCACGTTAAACTTTCCCTTTCAGCTGCCCGAACGTCTTTCGCGTTCCAATGTATAAAACTAACTATTCCAAATTCGCAACTACCCTTATTATTTATTTGAAAAAATATAATTTCCAATTCATGTCGAATGGATATTACCTTTCAAATCTATCACCAAAAAAATACAAATATTAGTCAATAAATATATTCCCCTATTATACTGTTCATGCGCAGTGTGTTGCATAAGAGGGTCATTCAAAAAGTAATGTGAAAAATATATTTAAAAATAAAACAGAATTTTATATAATCCATGGGCAAGTTTATTGGATTCGGTAAATAATTTATTCTTGCTTGTATTATCTCTATAATTTCATTCCTACATCATGTATTATTGCTCAAAGCCTTTCTACTAACGAATAAGGTGGTAACTAACAGTTTTTTTTAATAATGAACTATGTGGCTACCTCATTCGTCCCCACTATAAAAATATTCTCTTTCGTTTCTATTGGTGAGCCAACGTTGCTCTTGCATTTTTACGCACGCTCAGTGGAATAACGTGGCTTCATGTATCAACCCGTTTAGAAAGGCACCTATCGATCTTTTTGCTGGTGTAATAACGCGTACTAGTAGAATACGCTGTAACTGCATTCGCGGAGCACGTTATTCCACATATTAATAGTGTTTTTCATTGTTTACTTATAGTTGGTAGTTTTTAAATAAAGTGCGTATATGAAAATATGTATTTTGATTTTAAAATACTAATAAAATATCAGACATAGAACAATGACACTAAATAAAAAGAGTGTATTTTTCTTGAATAGTGTAAATTATATAATTTTTTGTAGTTACCACCTTATTCGCGGCACGTATTTAATTATTGCAGATTTTGATATGCTTTTTTGAAAATTATTTCATTAAATTATGAACTTCTGAATATCTGAACTTCAATTTTAAATATAAAAAATATATAAGGAGTTACAGTTTTTCTATAGGAAGACAATACATTAGCACAAAATAATATTAAAGTCTATAAAATAATGAATATATCGACAGATTATAAGGATAAGTATTATTATATCTCGATAATTTTATACTTTCAATAATTAAATTTTAATTGGAAAATGTTACAATGACATTATCATAAAAAGGACCTATTTTCAGTGAACCCTTGGTCGATTAACTACCTTCGTCTTAATATTTTACATCTACTTAGCTTCAATATCAGAGCATTCAAAAAAATAGAAGCTCGGTTGTTATTAAAAAATATAAATAATATCCAAAAAACAGAATATGAAACTCAGACCATTAACTGAGATCTAGAGGCCGCTAGTACAAAAATTAATCTTCTATTAAAAAACTATAGACCACTGCTAGCTTCAATATTTAATGTCATTATCTTATAGAATCCACAGACACCGTTTGTATTTGCTGTTTTTACAGATATGATAAAAATAATATAACATTATATATATATATTAAAATTATATATGGATTTTTTTTAGGTTATAAAAACTTCAAGGGGTCTAGAAATATTTTCGTAGCATACTTCAATCATGAAACAAAAAGTGTAAAACAACGATTCTTAAGAAAACAATTGTTTTTGCCAAATCGCAAAATAAATCTATTATACCACCCCTCATACCTTGCGTGAACAATGAAAATTCTTGAGACTCAGACCTGCGTAAATCTCTGACCTCATTTTATAATTAATGTACCTGGTTACAAGACTTCTGTTGAGCTTGTCGACTGCTTGGGATTTTCCGATGGCAACACACCTTCCCATGGGCACCGCTCAGCCTCCATACAGCATGCATTGATGTATGCTACCATATCCCTTGGAATCTGGAAGTCAAACAGACGACATCTTAAACAAACACACGGAATTCGCTCCCTGTCACATGAAATGACCAGGAACGCGACCGCTAGGTGGTTCTATCAATCACACAGCCACCGCGCACGATGGCAACAATGAAAATAGACTTTAATCGATTGTGATTTTCCTAATATTAGACCGGAACGTGTGCCAGGTCAATTAGTCACTTTGGTTGTTGTTTGTGGGATAAGGCGAGCGTTCTGTTACTACATACTTCTGAATCTCCCAGATCTGGGAAACTTATACGCCTTTACAATGCAATGGGATATAAGCGCGTGGGCGATCCACGCTACTTCTGGACCGTGAAGTCTCTTGGTCTTCGGCTGCATGAGATTAATAGGCTATTATCCCGTTTTATACACATTTTTATTATCGTATCAACTGGTATCGGTTCTGATTATCTGCTGGTGTGTGGGAATGGCTGGGTTTTCTGGGCCAGACAAGAGACAGAAGTATTCGCAGCTGGACACAAGCATTCGCGCCCATTGCTATTAAATTGTCAATGAATCACACGATATACTTTTAATTCCGCAATTAAAATAGAAAATACAGAGAAAGTATGCTGAATATATTTTTTATTGAATTCTATTTGGCAGCTTTATTGTTATTATTTTTCAGCAAATATAAAAAAATCCACTTAAATAATTTAAAATAATATTTACAGTGTTAGTCACGCCAAATGTAATACATGCGGGACATTGATACAAATGAACATATTGAAAAAAAATGATTATAATTAAAAATAGATTTTTAGGGGTGCTGCGGATTAAAAATTAAAAAAAATATATTTCAAAAGTGACTGATATGGACGGTGCGAGACTGCTCCGAGTCGCAACGCAACACTGCGCATAGCAATGAGAAGCCCCCACCCCGCTGCCGCCCCGCATCCATCTAATACACGACGCTAGTAGCCCTGAAGAGCAGACAATGTATATGGACGAGCTGCCCCTTACTAAAACACCACAGTAAGATTCGGTCTACAAGCGAAACATTTGTTTTAAAAGAACCATTTGGAGGAAGATTCTTAAAGTAGTACTTAAAAGAAAATTTCAACAAATAAACCGATTTTTAGTTTAAAAAATAAGATTGTCTTAAAAAATGATTGAATTTAAAATGAATAAATAACAGTACTTTAACTGAGAATCGTACAATCGGTTAAAAAGTAAGCATTATTAAACATTTTACCCTAT
Source organism: Philopotamus ludificatus (assembly GCA_022495035.1). NCBI lineage: Eukaryota > Metazoa > Arthropoda > Insecta > Trichoptera > Philopotamidae > Philopotamus > Philopotamus ludificatus. Next base: position 148,383 of record JAGXCT010036795.1, read on the forward strand.
GTAACGATTTGGGGATGTAATATACACATGGATTTGGCCTAATAAATTATATACAAGGCGTAAGTTTTTGATTTTTCTCGAATAACTATTTTAATATTAATCTACAAGATCTTGAAATGCTTGGGGTCTCTGAGAGACCCCCTTTCGGACGTCGCGATTGTTTTTGAGCCGCCGTGAAAGGTGGATTAAAATGGATTTTATTATATTTTTTACCAAACATTGCCATTAACCGAGTGCTTGATTTTAAAATGAATAATTCAAAAACACCATTGACGTTAAATCTCTAGATCAGTGGTTCTTAACCTGGGTTTGATCGAACTCCAACGGTTCGGTGAGTCAGTCTCCAGGGTTCGGCTGAGGTCAAAACACACACCCGACTTATTGTACGATATTATGAAAAATGATACGACGTATGATATAAGGGTTCGGTGAAGGCGCATATGAAACTGGTGGGGTTCAGTACCTCTAACAAGGTTAAGAACCACTGCTCTAGATAGACGTAGAAACAGCAAATGAAATCAATAAAATGTCTATGAGCAATGATTTTGAAAAACTTAATAAAACATAAGCCAAAAACTAGAACATCAGACAATCGCTTCATGTCTGTAAAGATGAAATAAAAAAAAGTTTATAATTTGATTGCGCGGACCATTAAATTAATTTATTATATTATTCATTACATGTTTCTAATATTTTCTGAAATCTTGTAAACCACGCTAATAAATAAATACCCAGGGGCGCACCCTCCATATGGCCAGATTGTGCGACGCACACAGGCGCCGAAAAATTTATTTATTAATCATTCTTAAAATCAAAAAAACACTCGATTAAAATTTAAATTCTTTTCCATAAAATGATTTTTCTATTGTATAGAGGCCCAAATTAAAGTTCTGCACACAGGCGCCAGACACTATCATCGCGCCACTGATTCTAAGTTACCCTTAGCGTGGCCAACAAAGTATATCAATAAACACATGAGTTTAGTAATTTCTACAATAAATGATTTTAGAATCGAGAGGCGTTCACAATGTCACTGCCAAATGGGTTACACTTGAACAAAAATGTCTTCGATGATTGATGTCACTAGCAATGTCATCAACATAACTCTATTTTATTTTATGCCGCTTAAAAAATATAATAGTTTATAAAAAATAATCGATATAGTCTATTGTCATTTTTTTGTTGTGTTGGTACACCTGTCTCTAATGTATACTGACATTTGTTATTGTAATGAATGCTTACTATTCACTTTAATTTTGATTTTTTTTAAGTATGGTTTAAATGGAAAATATTTTCATAAAGATAATATTTTTTGTTAACAATGGATAGATGAAAATAACACTGTATTTTTAAGTAAAATATCAATATATCCTTGTATATTTAAAAATATAATAAGTTGCGATTAAATACATGCATATATACGCTGTGGTTTTGAAGATGTTTCTGGATCATTTTATGGTTCATTTAAATAGAAAACGTTTTGATGTTTCAAACACTATTAAAATGAACCATAATACTAATATTCATACAGAAGGGAAACACAACAAACCACTTACCTAATAGTAAAATATATGTATTTTCGTGTATAACGATTTTAACAAGAAATGTCAACCACCATTTATTTTATTTTATTTTTTTCACTTATATATTTATTTCAGTTATTTAACGTCACCACGGATTTTGTAAATCGGATTATTCACTGTTTCAGTGGCGCGCTATTGCAATTCGGTTTTCAACCCCTCGCGTACACTGGCAAAGCTGTCCGCACGCGACGCCCGTTCCGTTTCCGGGTGGCCACGTGTGACTGAGAGCTGTTATCGCGGGAAAATCTTGGAATGCACTAAATACAGTTTTTGTCGTGGACAGTGGTGTCTGGTCGGCCACATGTGTCTCCGTTTATATATTAATACTGTGGTCACCCAGCCGGTGTGTCAACCGTTAAAATCGATCGTCGCCATTATGGCCAAGTGTTGACTGCGCCTCGTCGCCACCGGAAAATTTAATGGAAAACATTACGCCTCTCCCTGTTCTTGTCAATATGGACGTAGTCAAATTTGTCGACGTCGCAGGAATTCTATTCTCGATACGAACGTTTTCTTTCAAACACTGCAAATGGGGGGAAAATATTTGAAATATTCGATTGTTATTTTTGGCGTTGCGCTTAAATATGCAATCGGCGGTTGACAGTTTTAATTTATCGGCAATTTAATAGCGAATTAAATTTAGCTTAGACTGTATATTAGGTAAGCACCTGATTATAAAATCTACCATTTATTTATTTTATTTATTTGTCGTATGAATACAGAATACATGGTTTTATTTATAATCAACAGTCATATAATAATAAACAATAATAATAATAATGACAATAATCTATAATAATAATAATAATAATAATAATAATAATAATGAAAATAATAGTAATAGTAATAGTAATTGTGAAAATAGTAATTAGGGGATGGCAGGATATCGGGGTGTAATGATGCGTTGGTCAAGTTAGATGATGAATCTACCATTAATTTTCTATGAGTAATAGAACATATAATATTATCGGATTAATATGTTTAGATGACATAATTGTTTTATAGTAAGGAAGCGGTCGGCAGAGTGTGGCTCCGGAGCCGCATGCGGCTCTTTGGCCCCTTAAATGCGGCTCTGGTACAAATATCCGCGGGCAAGCAGACGGGGCCAAGAGTATGGCCGGCTTAAGAAAGGGGTTGGTTACATTTCGAAAGAAAAAAATAATCACAACACAAGTGGTCTGCTTTGAAAGACCTGGAGAAGGCAGACATAATCATCTTCAACGCCTGGAATAATATTCCTGACTCTTATGAAGTGCTAAAATTATAATAAAGGTTTGCTAAATTAATAAACAGATTTGGCTCCCAATTTTTTTTTAAATACTTGTAATGTACATATTTGGCTCTTTGGCTAATAAGTTTGCCGACCCCTGTACTAAGGGAACCAATGTATCTCAAACATTATTTTTTTTGGAATAATATCTATAGTTTTTCGATAGTTCCCATAGATAAAATATTTTTGTCAGGTACCCCACCCGACAAAAATAATCTGATCGACAAGATCGGGTGAATATGGTGGTTAAATAATTACATATCATTCGTATCCATTAATTTATCCCGGGTATGAATTATTGTTTTAGAAAATATATTTTCTCTATTGTATATTTTGCAGGGCTGTGGAGTCGTTAAAAAAAACACGACTCCGACTCCGATGTTTACCAACAACACGACTCCGACTCCGACTCCGATGTTTACCAACAACACGACTTCGACTCCGACTCCGACTCCACGACTCCGAATTCACAACTCCGAATCCGACTCAAAAAAAAGTGTTCAATTTTATCAGGTTGTTTTTCTACCTCTGCATATAACCAATTCTTTCATGTTATAGTCATAAAAATTAAACAAGATCAAACTTTAATTATTTGCGTTTATTCCTAAAATAGCATTGGATAAACTACATTCTGCCTGCACCACGCCTGCAAGTTTAATATCTGTGCACAATACACATTCATTATAATAATTATTATAAAATGTATTTTAAATTTTAACGAAAGGAGCTGGAGTCGCCTGCTTTTTCACGACTCCGACTCCGGCCCAAACACCGCGACTCCGCGACTCCGACTCCGACTCCGACTCCGACTCCGAATCCGACTCCGACTCCGACTCCACAGCCCTGATATTTTGGGTCTTTTTGCATGAAATGTTTCTTTTAATCATTCCAGCTTATCAAAATAAATGTTCCTTTATTGTCTGGTCATATTTAATAATATTATCATGAATTTTACCTTTACAATTCCTTTACCATGACCTTTACAATTCCACCGTACATAGAAAGGTACCTTTTTGACTGTTAGGTTTAATTTCAGCGTTGCCAGTGGTACCTCTACCCTGTAAAAACCCACTGTTTTTTGCGACATTGGTTCCAGTACATAACCTACCTCTCATCCCCTGTCGCAAGATAATTTCCCCTCTTAAAGAAATGTTGAATTCCCCTTTAAAATACAGATTTGTTTCCATCACTAGAATGATGCGATACCTTGCAAATTATTTTTAACTGACTTTAATGACTGTATCTGATTTTTTGTAGAACAGATTTGGTTGAATTTACTTTTTTTACTTTCTCTACCGAGAGAACTCTTAGAAATTTATTAATTTTAAATTCAAAATCTCCTCATCGAAATCCTTTTACCATTTCTGACACTGCCAAGTAGTCGATATGTTCCTGTAAATATCACCTTTTTGTTACATTAGTTTTTGATGAAATTCGTATAACATGAAATTTATTATCCGGCATAAATCTTTTCATTTGAAATAATTATATTATATTGGTTTGATATCTAACCTATTCCCAGATCAATCTAAAGGTTTGCCTTCAAAGATATTTTTTAATTATTGAATGTAAAATGGACTATTTGCAGAGATTTTTTGTTCCGTTTTAGAGATCCCATATTTTTTTCTTATTATTATTTATTATCCTTTTGTAAATTTGTTTTGAAAACTATAAAGTTATCATTATATCATCGTTTAACATGACAATTATTAATTTTATAACTATTGTAGCATCAATAAATTATTCAAACCGGAGTGTAAAAATATCTACCCGACTTAATACTCGGAAAATTTCTCTTTAATGTTTCATAAGTAGGTTGTGATATTTAAAGCTGTATTCAACGACCACCGAAATCCTTACAGACAAGTCTTCCCATCCCCAAAGAAAAAAAAAACAAGGGACACTGCAATATTAGAATTGACCGGAATTTGAACCATCGTAGCTGCTGATCGGGTGAAATAACGAATGATGAGGCCAGGATTCGACGCAATTTTGTTCATTTATTTAATCTTGAAACTCGGTTCAAAATATTCCTATTCTCTTCACAAGCATTTAAATCTTATCAAAATATATATAAACGTATTTTTCATCACCGCAAGCATTTCCAGAAGCTCTTCCCAAGCATTCAGCTTGGTTTTCTTGACTCATCTTGATTTGGCATATCTCCATACATTTCCTATGTAACATGTCTTTACGCAATTGACCAAGAATACTAAAGAATGTCTGCTTTTTTTTCAATCAAAGAGGTTGGATTTCCCTCAAATTCAGGAAATAAAATTTCTTTTTCCGCAGTAATTTATCATACACTTTTTCTTTTTTCCATATTACTCTGACACGAACATGCCACGGAAAATCACATTTTTTAATGGCAATAGTTGCAGAGTATTTTTTCCAAAAAAAAATTCATTTGCCTTTTTCGATTGAGGTTCCAAATTAGGTTTTTAAGGAACGCAATTTACTGTTAATTTGAGTCTACAGTCAAACCACAAGACCATTATAAATGGTCGTTGAAAAAAATGACGAAAAATATGTCCAAACATGTTATTTTAAATAAAAAATAAACACAATACAATTGATTGATAGTCAACATCTCTTTAAACATTTTTTTATATTATGGTCAACATAATCCTGTATGGAGTTGACTAAAAACCCAAGTATTTGATAAATACTTAACAAAATAGTGCACCCCTGAAAAAATGTACATGTATATACTTATGTGCATAAACAAATCTCGTCTCTAACGGATTTCTCACCACACAACCAGTATACCCTGAGAAGGAAAACCCTAATCTGTTGACCAAAAATTGGTCTAGTCTCGATACTTTCGCTCTCTTCCTTCTTTCTAGGGAACCCTTCTCTAAGGAGGTCTTTCCCATGATGAAAGGATTGCTATTGCGCGACAGGGCTAATAATCACTTGCGACTTGCTACTTTGAGACTCGTTTTGGGCAGATGTGCATATGTATGCCTGTGTATATCTATAAAGGTGTGTGTGTGTGTGGTCACTCGCTACTTGTCACTTGTGACTGGTTACAATAAGCAGATAACGCCTTAGAGAAGAGAATAGACGAATACCGAGACAAACCCTCTTCTACTTGCCTGGACACAGTCAAGAGGGTAAAATCCGATACCAACAGGGTAGAAGATGTACATCCAATGTCAGCAATGGTCAAGAGAGGGTAACTCTTTACAAAAAACCGCATACCAAGACGGCTTGGGTCTCTTTGGTATGGACACGAAATAGGAACCATTACGTGACGTGTGAGACTGAGGTTCCTTTGGCCTTGACTACCATTCGAGAGTTTTATAAGGCCCATGCCCTCAGCAAATGATGATGATAGCGATGATATGAATATTAATAAAGCTGCTAATAATTAATTAATAAATGTATCATACTTACAATAGACTACATAGATAATACGTATAGAAATTGACTTATACTTACGCCAGTTCAGCGTGCTTATATCAGTTCTCAATACAGGTAATCCAATTAGATATGTAAACCAGAAAAGAAAATGTATCTCGTACCTAAAAGCATTGCTGACATAATTGCATATATCCACCGTGCAATTCTCATTCAACTAATTTAATATGATAAATATTTATTTTCATATAAACGATATGATTTTTATAATTAAAACAATTAATTTTCCAAACATCCTTTATTTTTACAATATTGTGTATAAAAAATGGAATGACAACATTATTGTGTTATATTCAATGTCATTACTAATCGTCAACATTTTATAATTTCAATGTTAACAATCTGTAAAAGTACTTATTTCAAAATCTTACATTACTAGAATTGAAAAAAAATGTAAATCATATATAAAAGTTTCATATTTAAAAAAAATACATAATTAAAATAATAATGAATACACACATATGCCGTTAATTCATTTGGAATTACTAAACAAAGATCTCGAACGTCCGCAATAGATAAATATAATAATCCTATAATCAAAAAATCTACAAATAACGCATTGCAAAGGCAATTTATAATCATTTCAATTGACAATAAGTGAAAAACATTCTTATAACGTACGTAGAAATGTAATTAACGATTGTATGAATCAACTACCGATTGTATCAAAAACTTTTTTTGTATAATTAGAGATCACAGATAGGACATTAGTTAACCGCAACGTGTTGTCAAATTGTAAAATGTAAAGCTGTACAATACGACATGTACATACATTAATACGACACCGAATAACAAAATTTTCAATAATATAATATAATAACATACATTATTGATTTGTTTCAATTACAGTCATCATCAAAATGTTTTAATTTAAATCGACAATGTGCTCAAATTTTAATTTGCTTCAGTCTTAGCTTATTTAATAAAAAGAAATGAGGAAAAGCACACATTCATAGATTTTCAGATTTTAAATTCAAAATGAATTTGATGAAATTATTCATACTGATATATTAAATATACGTAAAAATTAAATATAATACCTAATAGTGATTCAAGGCTAAAAAAAAATGCTTTTATATACATACTATATGGTCCACTCGATAATTATAAAAAAATTATTAAAACTAAAACGCAGTAAAAAATATATAAAAATATACGTTCTAAAATATCATTGTAATTAGGAATCAAAAAAAAAATGATGATTCAAATTAACCGTCTAAATAAATCTAACGTTTAAAATAATATAAAAATAATTATTGGCATTTTTAATATTCAATTTATTATTATAAAAAAAAATCATTATTATTAATAATAATCTCCATTCAGTTTAGTATACATTAAAATTCATTAATTTTTACCATTCAAAAATAATAAATAACCCTGCCATGGCACTAACATAATTTTTGCGAGAATGAATTTCTTTTAAGTGTAACAGATCAGACAAAACAATACGACTTTCACAATCTACTAATACCGAATTCGCTACACCAATATTTTGTGTTTGATTTTATTCTAAAATTAAATAAAAAAAATATATAATTCATGATATGTCAAGAAGGTATTTCATTTATATTTTTCAAACATCATTTTTTTATTTAAAAACTACATTTGTATTTCATTTGTTTACTCTCTATTATAATATTGACATTTTATTTACATGAGAGATTGTTAAAAAAATATTTCATAGAAATTATGGCCTCGTTCTAGTAATTAGATATTAGAGATTTGCAACAACATTCATATCTTCATTAGTAAATTATAAATATACTGTTTGGTTGTAGAATCACAGCGATATTGTTATATGTTGTATATTATTATGGCAATTTGTTAATGCATTATTACCAGATGCAATTGCCAAACAATATAAAGCAAATTAAATACATTAGCATTTTTTATTGGCACCGAATAATATCGAAACAAAGCAGAGATAAATTATCGCGCTATGCTAACATTTGCGTATACAGTGAAACTTAGATTCATCGTTGTTTGCAAGAAGTCATTAATAATCAGAAACAGGGGTGGCTCATTCTTAGGAGCAACCAGGACACTGCCTAACACACATTTCTCCTGATAAAAAAATAATAATTGGTTGAAATATGCGAACAGAACCGTATTTGTATATGTTTGGGCATTCTTGTATCTGCCCCGGTTACGTGGTCGCTAGCTTTGACGCGAACGAGTGTTGTTGTTTGTCATTCAATGGAGGTAAAGAGAAAAGTTCCGAATTACGGTCGCTTTTCTTTTGCTGAGTAAAGCTCTCTTTGGGGCAGACCTGTATATGCCCCGCTGATCTATATTTTCTACTTGATTCGAAAAATAAATGACATCGTCAATGTTTTTCGACTATATTTTTCATGTCTCTTTTCTGGAACTTGAATATCATCATCAACTGATTGATAAAAAAATTTAAATTTTCCATAATTCGATCGATTGCCGATTCAGAATTTTCAAGAAAAATTAATTATGTAAACAAAACGAGGATATTTTTTTAATTCACTCAGCTAGAGCTCATTCATCAGGTGGAAAATAATGTAGAAATACGATAGATCAGAGTTCCACTGTATACGATGTGCGTAATACTTTTTATTGCGATGTTTCAAAAAATTAGAATAAAACCAAAAGTTATGACTAATAATGAGACACCTGTATTTAAATTTAGATAGCAATCCAATATTAAGTTATCAAACATGGAGCGTCGGTTAATACCGTAATTATCAGATTAAATTCTTAAGCACGTTCTAGAGAAACGTTACGATAAAAGAAACTATCACTGCCATTACATCCACCGTTGTGCATAATGGCAAAATGAATTAACCCCTGATCACTGTCAGTCTCAAAGTTCTACCACATAAAAACAATCCATTCGTATTATGATACCCATACTTTAAAAAAACGAGCAATGTGATGGAATGCCTTTAACGAACAAGAAATATGATGGAATGCCTTTAACGAAGACACTTAAAAACTATATTATTAATAATACTAATATAATAATAATAGCACATAATTAGAATTTAATTTAAAACAGAGATAATATCAGCCTACGCCAGCTTAACATACATCATACCGTCTGTTTCCCATCGGGAGCGTCTAATCGGGAGCTACGAATCGGCGGATTATCGCTGTCCATCTTTTTCGTCAGCTCCGACACCACTTCGGAAAATATGAACGGATCCATATTCCTACCGAGCATGTACAAGAGCCACCAATCGCCGACGTCGGTCTTTCTCGATATCGACTGTGCCATCTCCCTAGATAGTATCTTGTTTCTCGCTCTCAACAATCTCGGCCTTACTTCGGGCAAGCAAATTATTATCAGCCTGTACAAGACGAGGAATGAGAGAAGAATCGCGAGTATTATATACCAAAACCATATGAATATGTACGTCTTCTCGTTGACTATGTTGAGCGGCAGTATGCAGAGACTGTCGTGTTTCTGTATCGATCCCGAAGCACCGTACTTGTGGAATATACATTTCGTCATTCGCGGGAATATGTATATCATCGGATCGTATCTTTCTTCTTGCGGCTCGTCGGCTATATTCATCACGCGTAAACCGTACGACAAGAATTCTCCGTTGAAGAACGAATTCATCATCCATAGCTGCAGTAAGATATTGACGAGGCAGAGCAATTCGCAAATCCAATATCGAAAAGCGTATAATTTGTGACACTGAAAAGTAAAAAAAAAAGGAAACGTTAATATCAGTCATATAAATAAAAATAATAACAGTCATCTTATAAATAAAATTACATTCGACGTCCTTGACCGACATCTAATCAAGGTCTACAAATGCAATCGAATACCAATATATAACGCTCGCTCGCGATAAAATCATGTGTTCAAATATACTACGGAATGTTATTATCATAACTTATTGATTTCATTCAATATTTTTTATAAATCAAATAAAAAAAAATATTAACCAGAACATAATTATTTTATCTAAAATGGCATTGAAATTCAATGTTACTGACATATAAAAATTTTCAATTGTATGTAAAAATTATTATCGAAATCTCGGTAAAAGTTAACGAAAACACTATTGTACTCGAAACAATTAACAAATTTTTTAATAAATAATTGACCGTGAGAAAAAATAATACAATAAGCTCAAGATCAGACGAATGATATATACGTATTATTAATATATTTTCTTATTTAATTACAGTTATCGAGATGTACGACATGTATTCATTATCCGGTCTAGGAAAACGATCAAAGCTATTCGTGTGAATGACCATTCACCAGTAGCATTCTTTATGAATGACCGGTAAATGCAAAAAAATCACATCGAGACGCAATAGAATCAATCGAGCGTGTCACCAGTTACAAAACGTAGCATAACCGTCGAGCTAAATTTATTCTTCGAAAAATATATCGTTTTAAATCAATAGAAATATATTTGACGAACAAACTCATTGAATTTCGTCTCGTCATATCACTCCACATCGAAACATCGATTGACCGATAAATAATTGATGAAACCGAGGGCGTATAGAGGTTGACATGTTGCAACGTCTTAATTAACCGATTGAGAGGAATTGCACTAAACATCGACGATTGTAATATTCGAGTGCGTTGACACGTGAATTTAAAATAAATCACGTACTAAAATTTTACTATCGTATTTATCATTATGGGAAACAATTTAAAACGACAATACGTTAACCTTTACCCAAATTGAAACATGAATTGAACCTTTCTAATAGATATATTACATATGTCCTTCCTCGAATTTGTAGTATATAAAAAATATATATCAGATTTCGTAAAAATCAGCATTCGCAATAATATGATATGATAATAAAATTATTTCGTCGAGTATTATTTAATTGATTCGTGCTGACGAACAAAGAAAATCCGTTTCTAAGAATATATATATGTAAATTAATAATCATGTAGATGCTATACATATTTTCAAGTTCAAATAATACTGTTAGATTGTAATAGTTTCATTTTATTATGAATGAATAACCTTCGATCGATGATCTTGAATGGTGGCATAAAAAATACCACAATTCTGTGGTTTTATATCAAATTAAACTGTAAATGATACAACAGTAGATTCCGCTTAATTGGGACCCGTTTATTTGTGGCTTACCTCAAGGAACAATCACCAAATAAAGTTACTAATGTTAATTTACTTTGATTGTCTAGGACACAAATCCATTTAATTCAAATCACTTCACTTAAATGACGTCCTAACCCAATGTGAGTCTCACAACAAACACTACACAATCTCCACCGGTCATGGGGTTCCTCCATCTACCCCCCAAAATCTAGCAGAGACGCGTCCGATGAGTCGGGTCACCATCCATGATTGGAACAGTAAATTTAAAATTTAGACAAATATTTGTAAGTCAACATGGTTTTATTGTTGAAAAATTATTCAACAATAAGAGTCTTTTGAGAGAAATGTTGAAATCAGATCTGTGATTCTGACAGATTGCAGAAAAATGTGTCATCTGACAGTAGGCAATGACGGGGCAAAAGGAAAGGCTTATGATTAACGAGCCTTCCTGTCCCCGGAAGAAAGGAAGACCAAGGCTAAGGTGGTTGGACTCTGTACAGAGGGATACTGCATCATTGAAACTTACCGGAAGATGGAGTGACGTAGCGGCAGACCGGATACAATGGAGAAGGGTGTTGAAAGGCCAAGGCTCTGCAATAGCGCTTTTGCACCTACGATAATGATGAGACAATGACGGGAGCCAAACATCTACACTGATTGATTGTTCAAGGCCTATCAGAAAGGGAAATTGAAAGGACTGCTGTCACGGGCCTCGGAATATGTTAGACACAAATTTAGGTGAAGGCAGAGCGGAACAAAATTTAATACAAACCAAAAGCCAAAAATTAGAACGAGTACAAAAAATCAATAGTATTTCCTATGCTTTCCATTACTAGGTTATTTAAGGGCCTCGCATTTTCTCTAAAAACCCATGCCTGTAGTAATTTTGTTCAATTGCAATTAAAAAAAAATAAAGGCAAGGCTACAATTGATGTATTTCTGCAGAAATATTTTTTTAAAGTATTTTGTTTATCAGTATTGTTATCATTATTGTTGGTTGAAGATTTTTTGTTAGCAATTTTGTATGTTTTTTTCTTTAAAATTTAATAATAATAAAAATTATTTTTAAAATTCGACACAAAATTTATTAATTTGAGCTAGCCACTTAATGATGACAAAATATTTCACCTAGATGTGTCCGAATTAAGCGGAATATACTATATTTTTAATTTACAAATTATTTTCCAGAAAAATATCTAATGTGCGCATTTTATGAATAATGCAAAGAATTTACTACGTATAATAAATTTCAATTGCTTATTGATAAATTGTTAATCATCATTTTCAAATTAATATGACAATAAATTCTTAGTAGCCCTGAACGACTGCTACCAAGAAAATTTATATCACATCCGTAACTAAGCCAACATATTATACTGAGAGTCGAGACGAAATATTCGATAGTAAAAATGATGACATCGTACGTCGTATTTTTTAGGATATCGCTGAAAACAGATGTTATTTTTAGATAATCCTGTCATAGAATGGCGCGAACGAATCCGGTGCATACGACACGGATCCGTTCATTCATCAGACTGACATGTCCATCGTGTACATCACGAAGATCCGCTTAATTGTTGGCGGTTGTTTTTAACGGAAATGACCAATTTGAACAATTGGGTGCAAGCAGACGAGGACCAGCGAGCAACCTTGCTACTCCAACAATGCGACAATAGGTAACCTAGATCCTAAAAGTTGATTAGTTATGGATGGAATTAGACGTCCATTGTAAAATCGTTCAATCAATGGATGACAATACATATGAACTGCGATGATCTTTCTCTGTGTCATTAGAAGACGCGCCTCTAGCAGAGTGTGCAGATAATTTCGTAACAACTTATTTTTTACGAAATATAGACAGTGTTTATGAAAATGAGGAATAAAAAAAAAATAAGAATTGGTCAGAGCAGCAGATGGATCAAGGATCAAGTGCATTATTTAAGAATAATCTCTGCACGACCAATTGTTTCAATTAATGATGGTTTGAAGAATCTCAGATATATGTACATAAGTGTGAATGACATATGAAATACAAGAAGGTGCTAATATTTTTTGGTTTGCTGAATAAATTGAAAATTTGAGGTGTGATAACATAATTTACGATAAGACGGTTGGCATGCTTCAGCGAATCAGTCTGTATCTCCTCAATTTTGGCAAAAGGTATACGGAGGTTGATCCAATATAGTGGTGTTGTTTTTTCCCAAAAAATATTCAAAGAGTTCTCAAGAGACAACTGTACGAACAAAACAACAAACATTGAGAAAATTAAACAAACAGTGGAACCCCCAATTACACTACTCCGAATTACGCGCTGAGTTGAAATATTCG
>JAGXCT010036795.1:162181-176955 GCA_022495035.1 Philopotamus ludificatus
ACGACTCCAAATAACACGGTCCCGATTTTAGTGTTAGTGGGGGTTTAACTGTACTGAGAAATTCCGCATATTTTTTTAAAATCTATTAAACCTTGCAATGTGGAAATTGTCATTGAAGATATCAATAGTGTAACAGAAAAAGATGTATTAAGCGAGATTCCCTCAAAATGATATTGATGAGATTCGCAAAGATCAACCGTACGGAATCCAAGATAGTTGTTAACCTAGTCGTAGCGATATTTGGGACACTTTTCCTCGAATAACACATTTAATATAAATTCTAAATATCACAAACTTTTTGTATTTATCTACTAAAAGTCTAAAGATGAATATTATAAATAATCATTTAACTTTATTATCCGCAATTGCGCAAAAAAATAAAAAGAGCAATATTCGTTTCTGTTGCCACGGGCGCGATGTTTTTTCTTGCTCGCATCTAGTGAGATGTGCAAAGTGCATATAAAACGTACCAATGATAAGTGTACCGAAAACTCGGCGGTCGCAGAAGTCGACGGCGTCTCCTTAGTCTACGGCGGGACATCGCCGAGTGTGCGTGCCATTTACGTGTCATATTGATTAGTAGAAAAATCTAAAATATCGACGACCCGGACGAAAAGGCCGACCCGGTTGTTTTCGATCCAAAATAAAATTAGATTAATGTACAAAAGTATAAAATGAGATTAATGCCAGTTTCACGGTATTCGAAGTATTTCATTTTACGGCTTTCGCGGATGTTCAGAAGCTCTCGCTCCTTGTAAAGAAGTTGGAAGTACAGTTTTATTCTAGACGCATTCCGCTCATCATTCTTCGGCAGCACCACATTTCCATCACATTTCAAACGCTTCCAGCCGGTTATTATTTGTTACTAGTAACACCTATGTCTCGTAACCGTATAAAGCAGTGTTTTTCAATCGGTGTAAACGCTTGAAAAGCTGAACCTTTCGCGAGAGGCTCTTAGGAATTTAACTAGATTAAACATAGGAGCAAATTAACTAGATTAAACATAGATTAAAGTTTGCCCAAAGTAAAAAAAAAGGTTTGAAATTATAATTGTGGGTGAAAAATACAATTTTATCGTTTTTTATAGCAATAACAACCGTTTGTTTTGTTGCCGTCCCTTTCCAACATATTCCGTCTCGGTCGCACTACGCACCAGCAATGGCGGCGATCTGATCAGTGTGTCGACGATTCTTCAACGCTACGGTTATAATAATATAACTGAGTGTACCGAAAAGAAAACCAATCATATATTGTTTTAATTATTAATTAACTATCTAATAAATAGCTAGGTATTTGCAACCGATTCGATTGATTTTCTTTGTTCTAAATATATTTAATTATTACTACAGTCCGGGTAAAATGCTTGATAATGATTCATGATAATTTATAATAATGATATAATAATTGATCTTTACACTCGTAATATAAATAGCAGAGTACAAACGATTATTTGAAATGATGGATTGACAACATTTTTTTTTATTTCTCGTCTATGATATCGGAACCATACGAGATAGTGAATTGTGAACCTGTTGCATCGTGTGAGGTATTTCCTATACGCCACTAAAAACGGTATGTATGGAATCCCATTATTTACGACAAGGGTTTTATTGATATATTTGTATTTATTGAACAGATAAAACTCAACAAAAATATTGACAGAATTGATGTATTTACAATATAATGTATTGATTTTTTTTTTAAATAAATCTCGATCAATATAATGGCTTTATTGTATTACAATACTCGTGAAAGTTTCATCAGAATTGTCTTTTGTGAGACGCGTTTCCGCAATTCTGCAATTTTTTCGACAAATAACTTTACGATTCAATGGCCAAGACGAGAAGCCATGCCTTCGCCGAAATCAATTTACGCCATTGCCGCACAAAAAGCGCGGATAATTTTAAACAATTTTACTATAAATTTCACCACAGATTCGAAAACTTTCAAAACTTGAATTGTTATCCATATATTTTTATTGGACGACGTTGCTTTTTTATCGAACGTTTGATGTAACGGGTGACCGATTGCGAAACCCGTTCTACCGTTAATGCCAAATTGCAGCCGAATCAATTAAAATTTCATCATGTCTCTGGGGTACCGCAAAGGTTCCACCACGTCTGCGACAACTCACCTTTTTGTGTTGGATGAGGTAATCCAACAGAATTTCTTTCTTCGTGCACTTTTCCTTTTCGTCGCAGAGTGTCGCATTGAGTCCCATGACGATGGCCCTCATCAGCCCACCTTCGCTGGCGTCCCACAAAAACTTCGGAGTGTAACACATAATCGCCTGAAATCCATAATAAGCACAATTAACGAAAAAAAATATTGCACATGGTGAAATTCGTACACGAAAAAAAACGAGAACGAGGACGGCGAAGAAAAAATTCGCAATTTCTATTCGCCTGTGAGAAAAGATCTATGAACAATGTGTGTAAAATATTTTATATTATGCTCGTTGCACTTTCCATTTCGTATGGCCGTGATGCAACGGATATTTCTGCACGATTAACAAGCATAAGTAATCCGCATTATAGAACCGCAGAATGGCATAAAGTCGGTGATCGATTATGATTGGAATCTCTGAAAATTAATAGCGAGTGATAACAATTCTCCTTGACATCAATCCGTCTTAACATATATTAACATAGCCAGTAAATATCTAAAATATGTTCTTATTGTTTATTTTAAACTGAAACATTAACCTCAATAAATACTTATACATTATTAATAATATTCAACGAAAAATATTTTTTAAGTATTAACTTGGACCAAGTTATTTTTTAATGTGTCTTTTTTAATCGGATATCAGATCAAACCATATAGATCAGGGATGAGCAACCTTTTTTTACAACAGGCCAGCTAAAAATTTAAAAATGCTTTGTGGGCCACATGTAAGAAACTTATTATAGCTCTAATTATCGCTTAAAAAACAAAATAAACCCAATTTAAAAAAAATACAGAAATAAAACACTTATTAATAGAAATACGTAGAAAAAGATTATGATTACGAATAGGGTACAATGAGGCTGCGAGACACTGTAGGAATTTGAAGTCAAAATGTAAAATCTTTAAAGGGCTGCACGAGAAAGTGCTCATTTCTGCTATAGATTCTTTTTCATTATCCCAACGTTTAAAAAATGTGTAAAAAAAATATAATAAGAGTAACTCATAGATTCGACTTCAGAATTCGCATTCCAAGTTCCCCAATTTTTTCCTTCGATTTTCGTGTTAAAATTGTGGTCCTGTGACACATTTTACCGATCGATATCGGTTGTTTTTATTGAAAGAAGTTATTCGAAATATTATCGATGGATCTATCGTTAACCTCCTCCTCCACTCTGTTGGCCAGACGTATGGGCCCTAAAGATTTTTAGCAAAAAATTTAATCACGTTTTTTTATTATTTATAAAAAAATCATTTTAATTAAAATTGCTATTGGGTTGATGCAATTGTTAAAACGTTTTTGTATGATCCTAGTAAGTTACTTTTTTCTCGAAACTGATGAATAAAATCTGTTGTGTAAAATTATCCCTTTGTATAAAGAGTGCTTCCTCTCTTCTTTCTATTCAGTTTTGATCTAGCCATTTATTTTGTGTTGAATAAATAATTAAAAACAAATAATAAATTTCAATCCAACTGAAATATTATTAAAAATTAGTGAGTGTCGTGGTTTGACATAGAGGGTAATATTAGAGTGAGAGACCCATTCTCCTTCTATCTTTAGAATCTTTATATTAGTGAATGGCGCTTTGGAATCTCTCTATTATGCCATCTATCCATCGTAGTCTAATAAATAAATAAATTTATTCAGATCAATGCAATAAAAAGTCATCCAATAGAGGTGATAAAAACTTCCCTTAATGCATTTTTTGCTTCAAAATCAAGGAGTTTTACTCCAATGGTATTAATAAGTTGATAGAAGGGTAGAAGAATGTTATAAGAGCTGATGGAGATTATTTAATTGATTAAATCAATATAAAAAAACGTCAAAAAATGTACATATATCAAATAGATTAATAAAGATCGGTATGGACTAGTTCAGGGTTCGAAAAACTATTTTCGAAAGTACCAGATCGTACAGATTTTAGACTTGGTGGGCCAGGTAGCCAACTCGAAGATGTTTCCCACAACGAGTCTCCTTGTGAATAATTTTAAACAATATTACCACGCGAGTTGAATAAAAAAAAGCGGTCGAAAACGTTGCTGTGTGCAAGACACAACCATGTATAGAATTACCTGCATGTATGCTTTTTCCCACATTCATCGTTTTTATTTCGAGCGTCCCTTGAATAAAGATGGATCATGGTTCCAATGCATTGACACAGTATAAAAAATGAACAAAAGAATTCAACACACATGTTTTTATACATTTTAAATATAACAAAAGAACAAGAAGAAGTGTGATAATTAAAAAAAACCACTAGAAACATATGTGTGCCGTATCTTTATTAATTTATTAACACATTGCATCGTCATTTAATTTATACATATTTTATAGAATACACTTAAAAATTAACAGGTTAATCTGTATTCTTAGTATTTATTAGCTTTATCTTTCACGACATATCTGTAATTAAATGGCATTGTCGCTGCTTCTTTTCGATTAGATTTTGTGTGGCCCTCAAAACCACAGAATCATATCGTTAATTATGTTTGCTTTTACGTGGTTTCAAAAAAAATGTTACCTGCGTAAACGCATTTAATACGTAAATGCATTTATAACATTTAAATCTCATTACATCGAGTGAACATTTTAATGATGATGATGATGATGATGTTGATAGATAAACTAGAAAAATGATAAACTTGGACAGAATGTCTAAAAATGAGAATATGAATACTATAGGAACAATTAACGTTAACGCAGTAAATATTCCGTAATTCCGTTATTGGGGCTCGAAAACAATATAGTCATCCGAAGGGGGTCTCTATCAGAGACTCAAACATTTTAAGTCAAGATAATGATGAATTTTTCATCAATATTTTGACAAAAACATCGCAGCGAATATTGTTTTTCGCAATTGCAGACAATAAAAGACAATGATTATTTATAATATTTATTCTTTGGACTTTTTTAGACAAATGCAAAAAGTTTGTGACATGTACGATTTATATTAACACTCAGAGACCCGGTCCCGCGTTAGTGCGGAAATTTTCGTTAGCGGTAAACACCCGGTCCCGCACTAACGCGGGTTCACGCGAAACGTGTTATCTAATGCGCTACAAAAGGCTTTCTTTTAAAGTTTTACGACTCGACACAGTTTCATTCATTGCTCGGCCCTTTGTAAAATATATGACATATGTATTTAGTTATGGTTAAAAACTGTCCTTGAAATAATAGAATATTTGGATCGAAAACTTTCCAGTACTTACACATCGACTGTAGCGAATATATTTTTTTGTTAAGATAACTTTTTTGGAATATTTATTGTACCACATAATTTCGTCACATCCATCACATCCTTTATTACAAAGCTAAAATTACCTACATACTACATAGAGATATCTATTTGTTTTTTATCGTCTAAAATACAATAAATCATCATTTTCACAGCTCGAAAGTTTTATTTCTTAACTAAATATTCTAATAATCTAATATAAGTATACTATACGTATAATACTTCGCATCTGACCAAATTGTCTCCAATAGGAGAAAAGTTTTTAAGCATTTTTTACAGAACAGCGCAAAATCGATAAATAAAATGCGGGTTTAGGTGTAAGTTTCGCCTGAAAACAGCGGGTACTTGAGTGTTAAGAGTTATTCGAGAGAAATCTAAAACTTGGGATCCCTAATAGACAACATCTGATGGTTATTAACCCTTTGATGAGTGAGTAAGTTTCACACGTCCTGGGAATAAGCTAATTTTTCAACTTTTTTTTAATTTTTTTTTTTAAGAATATTATTTATTGATTATTTGTTGTATTTGTAAGGTAAATTAAAATAAATCACATTTTTCTCAATCTTTTTTTTACCGGAAAACTTTATTTATTTTGCAATTCGATAATTTTGGTGTAAGAATTTCTTCATCAATTTTATTTAGAATTCTGTTTTGAAATGTTTTTTATGATAATTGAAAATGGCTTTTTAAAATCATTAATGATAATTACTATGTAATTTGTGGCAAATAGCTTTTTATACGAGATATATAAAAACATAAATTTACGAAGTTTTTACATATTATTTAGATATTTTTTTCACTGCTAAAAAAAAATAATATCAATGAAATTAAATTTACATATTATTGGTAAATCCATTTATTGTATATAATACAAAAAATTATAACATTTTGATCGAAATTATAAGCGTGGCATTAAAAATAAAGCGACATCGGGTGTGGCCGTACATGTACGGCGATACTCTTCAAAGGGTTAACACGGTTTTACTATGAAAGACAAATATAGACAGACTATAAAATACATCGCAGACAATTGAAACGATTGAAAGAGAAACCCCACGACATTGCAAGATCAAGAAAGTTCTTAGTCATCATTTTTATCTAGCACTTACGGACTACCACCTATTTCAATATTTAAATAACAATAAAATAAAGTGTAAAAGCATCAAAGATATTTTTAAAAAAAATCATAAATAAATGAGAAATTGTCCTAGATCGTTTATCGCCCCAGATCGTATATTTTGTAGTAGAAAAGTATATAATAATTATCAGAAATAAAGCAAATTTTATTTTGGTCATAAAAAATAATCGTAAAATAATACAATTGTAATAAAATACAGTTACTTGTGTAATAAAAATAATCTGATAGCGACTGTATTCCAGCAGAATGGAATCACTGACCGACATAATATTAATTGTTGCAATTATTCTATTATGCGTATATTATTACGTGACCAATACCGTGACTAGTTTAACATATTACGCGGACATAGGTCGTGACATTCGTTGAATGCAGGATTAGAATAAATATATCTGTAGCAGAATGCCTTTAAGTGCTACTAATAATGCAGTCTTTAATAGCGCCAAACTAAACGGTTGGACAACTCTGGAGCGCATGTGGAATTCCACTGGTAATGAAAGCCACATGTGTGCGGATCACCCCTGACCCCCCACATTTAAGCAAAGACGCCAACAAAGACGAAATGTGTTTCACAATCGTGCACGAGACGGAGTCCGCGCTTACGTCCGCCAGCGTGCCCTTGTCGTGGAGGGAGCATCGACCGCGAGACCAGCTCGTCTCGTCTCCAGAACTCCTCCAGAATGCTTCGAAACCGGTTAGAGTGGCCAGCTTGGCAACGATCTGAAGCCTGGTTCGGTCCACGTCGGACGATGCAGATTGCGGCTGGCTACGTGCATTCGTGCAGGTCGATAGATGCATATCCTCGTCGTGTTGCAAGAAGGCATCGGTTGGAGACCATGTGGCTACCAGTTGGCGCGTGGCGAACTGTACGTTGACCGCTGATGTATTGAGGCCATGTTACACAGCCAGCTAACTATCAGCACACCATTTAAATGCCACGCATACAACCTCCATCCAGATGCAAGAGGTGTCAAATCATATTATTTGAATGTATCTCTCTACAACACCTGCCCTATTATTCGAATACTAACAGATTTTTACCTGCGACTGCAGACAAGAGAGCTGCATATTGAAATGAGATGTACTCGCATTCCAAAAATCTTTTTGGTGAACATAAAATTCACAAAAAAATCACGCCAAAAAAACCTTGGAAATTATTAATTCATTGGGGATTGGAAAGACAGTGTCCCGATTACTCGCAAACTTCTACTCACCGCACAAACCTCTCTGACTTGTCCTAATAGACGTACATACACATAATAATCTACATGTGTAGTTGTCATTCCCTTCTTAAACTCCCTAAAAGTACATATTAATATTTGCAATTTAGATATGTCTACACCAGGGGTTCTTAGCCCCATGAAGATTTTATCGTGCGCCCGTTAAAAGCTGATAGATTTTGAAAAATTGGAAAAATTTAACAATTTAAATTTTTAACTTCCGGGAAAAAATAAAGATGTAGCAGTAATTATTTATTCGATAAAAGCATTCAAAGCTAAAATACAGTTTTGCATAAATAATCTGTCGAAATTTTCCAAGGATGAAAAAAGTGATTGGTGAAAATTTTTTTGATCTAAAACTACAGTAAATCCCCCTATAACGTCAAGATAGGTACCACGTAATAGAGGGGGGGACGTTATAGGTGGTTGAGGTTTTTCAATTTTATTTTATGATTTGAAAGAAATTAATAAATCAAACATTTTTATTTTTTTGAAACATTTTGGCGTTTACTAGCACAAATGTCTTGACTCGCGCGATGAGCGATATCCTTTCGTATTTTGGCTGACGTAATCTTCGCGCAACTTGTAGGCAGGGAAGATCAACGCGACATATTAGTTAATTTTATAAAATTATAAAATATTTACGTTTTAGGAAAAAACTGCCGCAAACGTTATAGGGGGGGGGACGTTATAGGAGTGTACGTTATAGGGGTTTTTACTGTATTTATTATTCACCTAAAGAAGCTCTTGGAGCAATTTGAAAGTACAGCTACAGTTTTTGTAAATCCTTTTAAAAATTGCTAATTCCATAGCGGTCATCATATTAAAATTGTGCGGACTGAATAAAAATATTAGGAATCTAGCCGACCATAAAAAGTACCCTCCATAAAAATTAAATCCTGTTTTGGTTCCACATGTTTGTGCGAATCTTTATTTTCCACCATGAACATAATTAAATCAAAAATCAGATCTCGACTTATTTACGATTGGGATTATCATCTTACACTCCTAACTTTGAAAAGTTAGTAAATAAAACGCAATGTCAAAAATCGTACTAAATGTACTTGTTATTTTGAATATATTTTATTTGATAACTTTTTATCTTGGACATTTTTTTGTAAATGTTTGGTATTTTTTATGATTTGTAAATGGAAATAAATACATAAACTTTCGATTTATAATAATTTAGTAATTAACGTAAAACATACATATTTAAAGCCGGCGCGGGACTGCTTCAAGTCGCAGCGCAACACATCGCTTAGCGACGAAACCTTTCTACCCAACCAACGTTGGTTTACCTTCCACTTTTCCGTCCATGATGGTCGATACTTTGATCCACGAATGATGTATCGTAAGTACTATAATTTTACGATTTTTTACGGAGTCCAGAAGCTCCCGCTACTTATGGAGAATTAAACGGACGGTTGTATTCTGGACATGTTCCGTCCATGGAATCTGCAACATTCATCGATAACACCACTTTTCGAACGCTTCCTGGTTGTTTTATTTATGCATTATAAATTCTAAATATGTATAGATAAGTTGGCAACTTATACTTTTAAGAATACATGGCATTCCAATGTCAATGTATCTTCATCAAGTGTACCAAGGAAATGAGACAATATCTAGTAATAATACATAAATCTTCCAAGCTAGAGAAAGCCTTAAATATTTCGTTAAATTCTTTTAGTAACCTGATGATGATTTCTGCGGCTTTACCAAATTTATTATCGATTTTTTTAAATATTTTGTAGATCAGCGTTCTTGCAGGGCAGATAAAGGGCAGTGTAGTTGAGGAACGAAACATTGGACCACTAGTTGAAAAACACTGTTGTAGACAAACCACAACATATGGAATGATGACGTCCATGACAGCCGCACACTAATAACTATGCATATAAAAAAATACATGGAAAACGCAAGAGGAAGTACAAATTGAGTTACATCACCAGATACTACGTTTCAAATTAATCGCGTTGGTAAAAAAAAATGCATTTTGTTAAAGCATCCACCGTCTGAAGAGTTCTCCGTGTAGCCGGGGAACCAATTAAGGCGGCTAAACGTGATTCCAATCTTCCATGGCCCATCTCCGGCACAAACACCTAGATAAAAATAATTTCAACGAACGTTTTTGTTAAAACCACTCGATCCGAATAGCCATAGACGCAGCAGCTAAACAAACACCGTTTTCAAATCTAATTTTAACAGCTTCTTGAAATAATACCATATGCATCAAGTCTACAATCACCGCCGGATTTAATGTACAACTACTAAAGTAAGAACGTTGCAGTTTACGATCGGCTCTCCTTCCAGACGCATAAACCACTGATTTATGACATTTCTAAACGCCGTCTGTGTGTACTTAAATAATCGTGGACAATAGGCAGTAAAACGTGAAAAAACGAACATTGCAATATTTTAACATTAAACCCACCTGAAAGAAGAGTACGAAGCAGACCCATTGGTAGTATGTGTAGTACTTTTTCGCGTCTTCGTCGTCGAAGTCGTTGCCCAATCCAGGATGTGCCACATGTTTTCCAGGTTCATACTGAAAGCAATAAAAAAAAACACGTATAAAACTCACATAACCCAGATACGGTACGTTAAAAAGTAACAATGTTGATAAAACCAGTTTTGCGGTGATAAAAATTACAATCGACCACGTGCCGTTCAACTGTTAAATTAAACAAAAAATTATGTATTACACTAAATCCAATAAACCAATAAAGCCAGCAGACAGCCAGCAGACGATATATCTGAAGGTCGAGCAATCGGATCCGTTAGTTGGGACAGATAAACACGCAAACAGCGGAACTGATAGTTCAGAGATTTGTATCGATTTATTTATTTATGTATTCAAACATATATTTGTCAATAGTTTTTATGTAAAAGACGAGGCGGTACTTGTTTGACCAGATAAAAACCGGAGTGAAACGAAAAATCAAACCATTCTACTCTTCGCAACTGTAGTATAATTATTGGTACATTTTCGTTTAGATTCTATCGAGTTGCCGATACAGTTCTTGACTTGTGTCCATTAACACTTAGGACAGAAAAAGTAAAAAAAAAACCGTTTTCTATAAAATATTTCCTGGGTTTTGGAGTTTCACTTTGATTTATTCGTCCAAAGCTGCCGTCCGCCGATATTTTGGCTAAAGCTTACTGAAAAATGGATAAAGATGATACGGCCTTAAAGTCACACATTGTTAAGCCTTAATTAACTTAAGATAACAATGACAAACAAATAATGTAAGTCATTCAGAAAGTCTTCGACATACTTCAACGTCTTTCTTACCAATTATTAATGCAATTCTGGAATGGGTGTGATATTTATAAATATCTATAAGAAGATGGCCAAATTGGCCAGCATTCAGGTTAAGGACTATGTTCCTGAACGATTTTTGAAGCGTTAATAGCAATGGATTTATGAAGCAAGCATTTGGTAAATAACCAGGGGTGGCTCGTCCATATAAACTGCAGAGCTGCAGCACCCCCAAACGAATTGAGAAAAAATATTAATATATATGTCTGTTGATTATATATTATGTATATGAAATATAAATTAAATAACAAGAGTGCTGTCAGCTCGTCAGCGCTACCAGCGTCGTCTATTGAATGGATGCGGGGCGGCAACGAGGTGCGGGGGAGTCTCGTCGCTAAGCGCTGCGACTCGGAGCAGTCCCGCGCCGTCCATACTGAGACACTTATGAAATATACTTTTTTTATTTTTTAATCTTCCGCAGCACTGCAAATAACCGTGTACAAACATTCGATTTTCGGATGTATGAATTAAGCGGAACATTTGTTTTAGAAGGAAAATTATACGACAACATCTGAACAAATGTAGATTTGTGTAAGCAAGTAAGCAAATAGAACAGCCACCATTCTCAGCGAATGTTACTTACTAGCTATACATAGAATACGCCATACAATCAACCCTCCTATAGAGCTTCCTGCAATAGAGCGGCGGTCACTCCTATAGCGCTTCCTTCTATAGATATTCATTTCTACAAACGCTAAACTTTAAAGGTCAAATTGTATATTTCGTAAATATGTCGTTACCGCCCGAAATAACGGTCAAATTCCCTTTGATTGACAACAAAATATAATACGCGTGAACAAACTAAAAATAGAAAAAAGGTAATTTTAAATACGCGAATGGAAAAATGTTTGATGTATTGTAATTTAAAATTTGATATGGGTGCCTAGCCTTCTATAGCGTGGTCCCTATGTCAGCGCTATATGAGGATTGACTGTACTAGCATTTTATATCATTTTTGAACGAATATGTTGATTTTCTGTAATAGTAAGTTTTTCAAGATTGCATTTCTGGTATATTGCGAATGGACTAGCGGTGAATTTAGAACACGTATGCAAATTATATCATCGCTTATGGTTTTACCTTCGTCATTACAAATTCAATTGACGAGTCATCATAGAAATTGTACTGACTAATCCTTATTTCAGTCGGCGCCATACTGGGAGCAAATCAAATTACCACCATACACGAGACAAAGACATCAAAATCTGTGAACAAATTGCCATAAAACACACGTAACGAGATCAGATGATGATAGTTGACGGGTCGTTGATCATCTTGATGAATATAAACTGGTCGCGTGCAAATAAATGCGTCATTGCTGCGCTCGTCTACACGTGTGTGCCATCGCAATGACAAAAGAATCCAAAAAAGGACAATGCCTTCGTACAGCACAAAGCAAACGACCAGTAATTGAATAATCTGACTGAATTCGAAAGTGATTTCGAAGACAGAAGCGTGTTAAAAAAAAAACAATCGACAATGATGCAACGATCGACGATGATGCATTTATGAAGATATGCAAATATGGCGGATGCAGTCTGAACAAAAAATATAATTTATTAAACGATAGCCTCGCATTTCACGATGAAATATAGCCATCCATTCGGCAATCATCGATAATTGTTCTTTTTGGCGTCGGCCAATTGGTACTTTGACGTTTTGAAATGAAGAAAAATGTCAATAAACCTTGTTCGAACAATTGGTACCTTGCATTACGACCAAAGATGAATACGTGATGAGGTGATGAAGACGGGCCTCAATGGGAGCAGGCATACCAGTATCTCAAGTGAGACAAATGGGACTTGCATGATACGGAGACAATTGGATAAGTGACCAAGCACAAGGACACTGGCTGATCGAAGCAGGGCTGTCCACCTGGCATAATCCGGACCAGGTGTTTCGTGACGGCTGCGTAAAATTTGCATTGTGTCCGGGGATACGTTGAATGGTTTTAGCATTCATTATGCAAGTATGAGTTATTTATTTAATGTGTTGGTTAAATGCGATGACGATGGCTTCCTCAATTACATTCAGATATTGTATAAATCGAATGACTTGCGATTTCCAGTATCGGATATGCTGTAAACCAGCATTCAATTATGTGAACATTGTCAAATCTATTGCATAGATGTGTCTTCTCAAAAGATTTTTTTTATAACAAATGACTTTATGTCTTAACCCTTTCAGTGCGGGGCGCACGACGTACATGCGCAAACAAATCGTGTCCAGGGTGCGGCCGCATGTCGTACATGCGGAGATTCTTTAAAACTTTAACTTGTCGTTACATGTAAACTAGACCGAGCTAAGTGATGGTGTTTGTTTTAAAAATCAGCTAATAAACACAGCTATCAATAAATATACAACATATCACAAGAAATTTATAGGAACCATGTAATATGTAAATATATATAGTAACGATTCAAATCGCGCGTGGTGTCTCATTCAAATCTCTGCAGTAGTATCGGTGACGTATCTCGACTCAGAGGTTGTTAAGGGTTCCAAGTAATACATTATGTAAGTTCCACATACACAAAATATGTAATGCATACAAAAATTGCTTTTCGTACTTTTGATTTTGATTCGCATTCCCATTTTTTTTTTCACTTAATTCCTGTTTAAGCAATTGATATTTTGTTCGATTTGGCTATTACGAAAATAAAGCGAATCGAGTTTATTTTTGAAGTTGAGGAAGAACATATCCTAATCAACATGTTTCCACAATCACAGGAAATGTCGGTCTAATATAGCAAACAACTACCAATAAAATAATTTTGGTCCAAAACGGCGCCGCACTCAGATGCAGATTCGTGTTTAGACCCGCCGCATAGAAAGGGTTAACCTAGCCGTGCCAATGGAAACTGCCTATTTGGGACCCCAAATCTTTGATTTTTGTCGAATTAACTGTTTTAATATAAATCCTACATGTCACAAACTTTTTGTATTTATCGAAAAAAGTCTAAAAAATAAATACTATAAATAATCATCGACCTTTATTGTCCGCAGTTGCAAAAAAAATAAGAAAAAAAAAAACAATATTCGCTTATGTTGCCACGCACGCGATGTTTTTTCTCGCTCGCATCCGGTATAATGTGCCAAGCACGAGTGAAACATACTTATTACACGTAAAGCAAAAAATTGGCAGTCGTCGGTATTCGGCAATGTTATTAAGCATATAATTTTTTTTTTAAAAGTCAAGATTTGATGAAAAATCCATTAATATCTTGACTTGAAATGCTTGGGGTCTATTTTCTATTATAAATAGATCCGTTCGGGCGACGCTGTTGTTTTCGAGACGCCGCAGACGTCTCGAAAGACATGAACTCAGTATAAATATGATTGTATCAATAGTTACATATCAAGTTCATGAACTTGGAATAATTGTATAATGATAAGGAATAACTTTTAGATAGACTACATCGATCTAATTTTAGAAATGTGAGCAACAACCGAATAGATAAAATGTTACTAATCTATGAAGTTTAGTTGAAGAGATGCAAAACCTATTGTTGAATAATTGGCTCTGCATTTCTTCCTACTTAGGCTAAGCTATTTTTTCAGATCAACAGATATATGTATGGCGGATTGATTCTACGCACCACAATGACTTTAATTGTTTTTAAAATAATTTATTCACCCTTATGCTAAAAATATCTTCACGTTAATGAGGGTTCCGTACACCAAAATCGAATACA
>JAGXCT010036795.1:176965-190358 GCA_022495035.1 Philopotamus ludificatus
TACATCGAATAAGATGCGTTAAAATTAATCGGCCTAGGGAGTATGTTGAATATCACTGACTAAAGACATATTTATATCAATTGCAATAAAGAAATAATAAAAATTGAAGATGGACTATCAAATATGGCAGCTAATTTGATCCTGTTCTATTATAGAAGAAGAGTTTGCCTTGAGCACGAAGACTGCTTCAAGAAAAGAACAACCATTGTCTATATCATTAACATATTCATAATGTAGATC
The DNA here is from genome assembly GCA_022495035.1 of Philopotamus ludificatus. Lineage (NCBI taxonomy): Eukaryota > Metazoa > Arthropoda > Insecta > Trichoptera > Philopotamidae > Philopotamus > Philopotamus ludificatus. The sequence continues at coordinate 177,206 of JAGXCT010036795.1, forward strand.
AAATTCATCCAGACGTAACCTGACACCAATTTATCAATCTTGTAACATGACAGATAAACTACTTTAAAAACTGCTTTCTACGACTGAATTCAAAATCATGCAATCCATCAGCTATTTTCGGCGCGTTTCATCTACCATGAAATATTGTTCAATGGCCACGGTAGTCCAAACTACCCATTGACTCCATTCGTCTCAAAACTACGGGCCATTATTCACGCAAATCACAGCCACAAAGACATTTAATTTTAGTATTCTGTTGTTTGCAAACGAACTCGTTAGACAATCACAATGGAATGAAGCTATTTTACATTTTCAAATATCAAGAAATTAATATTAGCGCCGCAAGGTTGGTAATTATAATTCAATCAGATTCAGTTTACCAGAACAATTATGAAACTGGCGCTAATATAATGCAATTAAGTGCATCGTATTAGTGACTAAATGCTGTTTGGACCCCCCCTGGGGAAAAAACATCTGGAAATAACGCCAATTATTTTGATACGAAGAACTGGACCAGTAAATATATCACATGGTTACTAAATAATTGATTACAATCAGATCTAAATTAGAGCAACCAGAATTACCAACAATTGTCGAACGGCATAGGAAGCAATTCAATTTGAAGCAATTAAACAATGGCGTATTTTTTTTTCAAATACAAACATATTCATTGAAGTCGATGGTAGCAAGGCCGATGAAGATGTTATGGATTATGGAAGATTCTATCGTACGCCCATTGGTGGCCATGAAGGAACGCTAATGACTTGAAAATAAAACACGCGAGGAATTCGTTGTATGTTGTGCACCATACCCTCGATCTGCGCGGTGCTCGTTTATCATGATTTCACTTTTACGCGGTCAAGAATAATGATAACAACCAGATAAATTATAGCAGCTAGGTTAGCTAAGACAAAGTGACATTATTACTACGTTATAGTAATGCGAAAGGAGATTTCATATTAAAATCAATACTAACCAAGTCATTCATCCTAGAAAAAAGGTATAAAAGTATGAGAAATATTCCGGTTCGTTGAATGGCCGATAAAAAAAAACCCGGATGACTGCTGCAGCATTTACACATTGTTACGATGAAAGTTTTGTAACATAATCTTAAAATCAATTATAGAAGATAACCCTTCAGAATAATAGATCTGGTCATCCACAAAATGTATGATAGCTAAATATTAAAATTGTAATTTTGAGAGAATTGGTTAACCGTGATCATATGATTTCATCAAGGTATGAATAATATAATAAAATTTTAAATTTAGAATTCATTAAAACAACATTTAATTAATCGTCGTGGCGGCTCGAAAACAACCGAGACGCCCGAAGGGGGTCTTTCAGATACCCCGAGCATTTCTTCATCAATAACTTGACATTTTAAAAAGTATTATTCTAGGAATATAAATAGTTATTCATGATATGCTTCAAAATTTGATAGATATTAGGATTTTTTTTAACTAATCAATATGACGCACACCCGGCGATGTCTCGACTGAGTTTTCGAGCCACGTTTCACTCGCACTTGGCACATCGTACCGGATGCGAGCATTAAAAAACATCGCGCCCTTCGCGACAGAAGCTAGTATTGTTTTATTTTTTTCGCAAGGTGACAATGATTATTTATAATATGTGTTCTTTACACTTTTTTAGACAAATAGAAAAAGTGTAAGATTTATATTAAGAGTTATTCGATAAAAATCAAAAACTTGGGGTCCACAATAGCTAGGTTAATATGGTATCTACAAACAGAAAATGGCGCCTACCGCTTTTTGATTTTACTTCGAAAGCTCTAAAATCGTTCAGTAACGTAGAAAATAAGGTTCTAAATTTGATCCAAATATTGAGAACGTGTTGACAATATCTTTAGAGATATTTAAGAAGCATTTAATCGCAGAATTCAGCATATTGAATAAGGATAAATCCAAGTGAAGCATTTATTTCGATTCTTAAATTTGTTGGAACGTGTCCTTATTTTAAATGAACTTCTGAGTCTCTCTTTGCGCAATTTTATCTTCTGTTTTCGTATTTGTTTTATGCCTCGATTTAAACGTTATTTCGCGGAATCCAGCAACAGAGTAAATCGAGGGTAAGATGTACCGACAACAACTGATAAGATGCAGACAGCGCCGTGCTAGTTGTAAATAGGTATATATCGAAAAAAATATTTGGATACTTTCTAGAATGAGTCTAATTGTTTAGATTAGATAATGAATGTGAATTATGTGAATAATGTGAAATGTGATTATTAAAATCTTATCTTGTAATAAGAAGGTGGGCGCCATCATTTTTTTCGCAGACAGTAATAAAAAGAAATGCTAAAAATTCTAAAACCTAATAAAATTAGATAAGAGGAGATTTATCGCTTTACCTGTCTCTTGTAGGCATCGGGCATCGTGAACGTGGACGTGATCCAACAGAAGGTATTGATGACGTGTGTGGGAAGTCCTGTGACGATGCACTGGATCGGCCTTCCCACGTACTGGGTCGCCGTAATGATCAGGGAACACGCCAACAGCAACACGGTAGTGAAGACATTATGCATCCTGAACACGACATTGTCCACGTGGATGTCCTGGACTTTGAAGTAGGCCTGCAGCCCTCCCAGAAGCTTATACATCTTGCCGCTTTATATGTAGCGAAGCGTTCAACTTAAACGTATATATCACAAGAAGTCGATACAATGGCTGCTGCTATCTCGCAGATTATCATGACTCGTTAGATTTAGATTTAATATTTTGTGCGATCGTTCATAAGAATCGTCTAATTACTAAAAATGTAGATCAGCCTTTACTGTATAATCGAGAATTGAACGTTCAGTGATGATTTTACTGCTTTTATTTTTGGACGGATAGAAATACCAATCTATCTTCTTAAATTTTGAGGTACAAATTGAGCAAATATACACCTAACTAAGATTGTCTATCTATATCGTATCTGTAGCTATATTATAATTATTTGACAACCGATTATTGCTTCCACGTCCTTATTTTCTAATACGATTGATGTAAATTGTTATAAAAAGTCGATATCTTTCAGAATTATTATTGTCCCAGTATGATCGTGTATCAAAAATTGACTATGGCGTAGTTAAATATCTTGATATGTTCTATGCAATTTCAATTTTTTTATTATGTAGCCGATCGAATAGGGTCTTTAGCTTTTTTTCAAATATTCTTCTTATAATCGTAAACGGCATGTGCGTGAAAATTCTGAGATTCTGGTGAGATTTCGATTCCGATACGGCGGTGATTTCAATTTTGCGGTCTTCTCGATCTGAAACAAATAAAAAAAATGTTCAGAAACTGATATTATAACACATTATTTTATTCACAATCAATTCTCTTCTAATACGATTTTTTTAACACGGTTGTAGAGGACATGATTTGAAAGTATTAACTTTGGTTTCCAATAAATTGGAAAATATTTTTGAACGAGCTTTATTAACCAAGCCGAGTTTTTTTTGTCGAATAACTCCTACATGACCCCAACTTTTTGTATTTGTCCAAAAAAGTCTAAAGAATAATTATTATAAATAATCATTGTCCTTTATTGCTATTGCGAAAAAATAAATAAAAACAAAAATATTCACGCGTCATATTAATTAATTAAAAAATTGGGGTCTCGGTGAGACCCCCTTCGGGCGAAACGGTGATTTTCGAGCCGCCATAACGGATAAGTACGTTCCTGCAGAATTTATAACATTATCATTCCAGAAATGTATTCCGAGGATTTTTTTATGTATTAAATATTAAAAGAAAGGCATAGGTTTTGTGAATGCTAAACAATCAAATATCGTTTTTTTTTATAGTCGAACTCATCCAGATATGGATCAAAGATTACAAGAAAATGAGACTTACAATACATTTTATTAAAGGACCTGATCTAGTTAATGATGTGTCATATAAATGGTAGTTTTAAATAAACTTCCATAATCATTCTAAAAATCTACACATTACCCATATTACCATAAACATTAAAATCTATATATTCGTCAGATATGATAATCGTTACGTTTTTGATGACGAGATAATTTCATCGCTCCATTAGCAACCAAACACTAGCGATGCAATCATATCCTGATTATTTTTCTTCGTTTTTATAATTATTTTGAGTTGTGGTGGTAATTTTTCGTATTGGTGATGCAATGCGCAGGACACGAGCGACGAGATTTATATTCGAAACCGCATTGCTAACTTAACCTTTAACCGCAATGGTCACGCCCGCGTGACAATACCTTATTCACCGCACACGCCAGCGACACGTGCTGAAAACTTTGTGTAAAAGTAAATAACATTGTTTGAATGTGTTCATTCAATTTATGGAAACATCTAGAACCCGCACGTTTCGTAAGTAAATTCGAGTTTTAGCTATATTTTTTCATTTGCACATTTATGGGACATTATTATGTAAATTTCTATAGCGGTTAACAGGGTGAGAAGCCTATAAAAGATTTATTTTATTTCAGAAGTACTTGGAGTTAATAAATGAACTCTTAGCAGACACAAAGGTGGTTTACAAAATTTGGATCTGGGATTTTTTCATTGACTGATAAACTACGGATCGGGCGGCCTTCTAAGGTTGAAGATGGGAGCCAACCAATCAGCCGTATTGAGAAATTTCCATCGTATAGGGATGTTTTGGATACGACGTTTGGATTCTTCATGAAATATCAGCTGCCAATTTGTTGGATAATGTTTGGATAGCTGTGTGAGACAAAAACACGACCTTCTTTTGGATCGATTATTGACTGGAGATGAGAAGTGAGTAATGTAAATTAAATGTAATACGGAATAGACATTGGGGTATATTTGGACGAGCCAATTAACAATTTCGAAGGCCAAAGTCCATAAGAAAAAGTAATGCTTTGTGTTTGGTCGCATTGCAAGGGTATTGAGTATTTCGAACTCTTAGAACTTAATCAAACAATTACAGCGAAACGATACGCTTAAGAATCACCAAAATTAAACATCACCCTTGAATAATATAGACCAGAATTGGTAAACCAAAATGAGATAGTGTTTCATCGTGGCGATGATCTTCCAACATAATGAATTGAATTGGGATGTTACCAAACATCTACCATTTTCCAGACTTTGCCACTTTTGATTATCATTTATTCAGATCACAGCAAAATAGTCATGCAATCGAGTAGATAAAAATTCTCTTAATGCATTTTTTGCTGCAAAATTAAGAGAGTTTTACTCTGATGGTATTAACCGATCTGTCACGGCGATTCGAAACCAACGGCGTCGCCCGAAGGGGCTCTATTTACAATGGAAAATATACCCCAAACATGCCGAGTCAAGATATTAATTAATTCTTCATCAATATCTTGATTTAAAATGCTAAAAAATGGATTATTCTAAGAATAAAAATAGTTATTCATGATATTTCATACAACAATATGACGCGTAAGTGACGATGTACCCTGCGCAGACTCAGGACACACCGCTGTCTCACAGTTCTCACGGCACGTGTCACTAGTACTGTTTTACTCGTACAAGATGCGAGCGAGAAAAAACATCGCATCATCGCATCAAATCATTATTTTTTTTCGCAATCGCGGACAATGAAGATAAATGATTATTTATAATATTTATGCTTTAGACATTGCTAGACATATTCAAAAAGTTTGTGTGACGTAGGATTTATATTAAAAGAGTTATTCGATTAAAAATCAAAAACTTGGGGTCCCGAATAGATCCCATCGGCACGTCTAGGTTAATAATTTGATAGAAAGGCGGAAGAATGTTATAAGAACCGATATAAATTATTTAATTGATTAAATCAATAAAAACCATTAAAACCTTAGCATCAATCCTTCAATAGATTTATATGGAATGTATATACCGCGTAAATTTACATTACATATTTACAAAATTGTAAATTGGCCATGGCATTTTTATCATTTTGGAGAAAACTGTGATCTAGGTGCTGCACTATAGGAGTAGACTGTAGACATATGTACTTACTTATATATATGAGAAATGGAAGGGCGAACGAATACATAGGAAGGTAGGAAGAGTATATATTGAGATGACGCAATATCGACTAAAAATACGTAATTTTTCCCCAATTATATTAAACGAACATTAGTCATCTAACTACATTATTAGGACGCATCGACGATAAAAGGTGTGCAATCATTGTAATAGTCGTTTAAGAAAAAAAATGATAAATGTCTATTTACCATTTTTTTGTCCATCTTATCAATTAACACATGCTGACACAATTTTAAAGCATTTTCTCGAATACACGGTTGACTTTGCGTTATTATTCGATTTTGTAACAAGATAAATATTTCGGAATATAATTCTAATTGAATCATTAGTTTTATGCATAAAAACTTCCGTATTTCGGTTACAGCGCGATGATTTTAGTAACTAAATTCAACAAAGGAAGTCTCCGCGACCAAGGACGAACATAAACAGTCCAAATTTTGAAGACCGTTGAACCGAATTGCAAAAAAAAATACTATCAAAACTCCTCGAGCGGAACTTAGTGATATCTTTTTTTATGTAAAATCGTCGAGCTCGACACTAGAGAGGAATAACCCGGCCATATGATTTTCGATGGTGCAACGTCGTCGGATTCGGAGCCAAGACGAGATATTCGAAAAATGCCCGAAGCGGTCTAGAGAAAAACTGGATACCTGTTTTAATGGCGTTCACGGGCAACTAACTATGCGCAGGGATCGTTAAGGGTCCACGGAAGATTATCTAATTCTCGGTCTCGGTCGGAAAAAAAAGCGAAATTCCGTCCGAGGACATCGTAAATGCATTAACACGAGGAATCTACCTACGATCGTCTAGACCCGGGAATTCTTCGAATATCTATAACCGAATATATGATAATGGCGTTTCATAATGCGACCTCGATGTCAACGGGGATATCGTTTGATATTGTCAAAGGTTTCGTATAAGAACGTCAAAAATTCAATATACAGGCAATTCTCGACTAAGACAATTAGTAGTATTGGGTTGTTCGGAAAGTCATTTCGTTTTTCTTCAGCTGATATAGCAAGGTCTACTTGTGAAACGTATTCTACGCAGTAGTATTTGGTTAGTACCCTTTCAAATATGGGAAGTGAAGAGCAGCATTTTCGGCATATTTTACCTTTTTACTATCAAAGGGTAAAAATGGTGTTCAGGCAAGAAAAAAATTATCCGATGTGTAAAGAGAAGATGTATTGACGGAACGCCAGGCCCAATACTGGTTTGCAAAATTAAGATCCGGAAATTTTGATGTTGAAGAAGATGCACCACGTTCTGGAAGGCCAGTTGAAGCTGATGAAGACACCATAAAGGCATCAATTGATGCAAACCGGCGAATAACAATTCGTGAGATCGCTGAGGGATTAAATTGATCGAATTCGACAGTTCATGATCATTTGAAACGCCTAGGTTTAATCTCAAAGCTCGACATATGGGTTCCTCATGTTTTACAGAAAAAAAATTTGTGGCATCGATTTTTGAAGCGTATAATCACTGGGGACGAGAAATGGATTGTCTACAACAATGTTAAATGCAAGAGATCATGGAGGTAAAAAGATGAACCGGATCAAAGCACTTCGAAAGCCGATATTCATCAAAAAAAAGGCGATGCTATCTGTTTGGTGGGATTTCAAAAGAATCGTTTTTTTGAGCTTTTACCGGACAACACAACGATCAATTCTGAAGGGTACTGTCATCAGCTGCTCAAATTGAATGATTCACTTTAACAGAAAAGGTCAGAATTGATCAATAGAAAAGGTGTAGGGTTTCATCAAGATAACGTGAGACCTCATACAAGGTTGTTAACTCGCCAAAGCCTTTTACATCTTGGATGGGATATACTGCCACACCCACCATATTCTCTAGATCTGGCACCTTCGGATTATTATTCGTTCAGGCCTCCTTTACCTTTACTTCAAATGAGAAGGTCAAAAACCAACTGAATCAGTTTTTTGTCAGCAAAGAACAAAAATGTTATGAGCGGGGAATCATGCTCCTGCCAGAAAGATGGCAAAAGGTATTGGACCAGAACGGACAATATATAATTCAATAAAATATTTATTCACTATAAAAAAACCGAACAACCCTATTTATATATAAATATATTTAACTTTCACACATCCTTTGAAAACATATTTTTTGTTAAAAAAGCTAAATGTTGTGCTTATCTCGACTTACGCGATTTTTCGACTTGCACGAACCGATTAATCGTGGAAATCGAGGACTGACCGTATATAGAACGGTCGCCGCACCGAATTTAGAGAAAAAACAAATCAATATAAACAATAATATTTCGTAAATATTGCAATGGCGATCGATTTTCATTTATGATGACACAATTCTATGCATTTCGTGCTTTAGATTTTTATTTTGTAAACACGTGCGCCACGCAATACTGCGCATGCGCAAATCAAATCGCACACTTTAATCGAATATTAAAAACAATGACATTTTCCCGCGTTTTCTTTCAATATTATCGACATATCGCGTCCTCCGTTTTATTGTTATAAACAATATGCAATCATTTAATGCGAAAACTGAAGCGACAATCAAAATATTTCACCGATCACACGCGCACATTTTTTATACGACGAACTTTTTGGCCATAACGCCTGTAATATTTGGGAGCGAAACGTCAGTGAACGTCGGATGACAGTTGAGTCAACTCACTGGGGCGAAGGCGAGAGGCGAGAGGCGAGAGGCAGGAGCGCCGGCCCCGCGCGCGGCCAGCCTAGTCGGCCGAGCTGCCGCCGCCGCCGCCGGCTGCGGTGCGAGTACAGAGGTGTCGTCAACCTTTCGCTCGAGGGCGGCTCTCGACAAAGAACCGCTCCATTAATTTCAGCTTATACGGTTCCACATCGTTCAAATCGTCATTTAAAATTTAATGAAAAACTTAACACGCGCGATTCATTTTTATGTACATAGCTTATTTTAAATAAAAATACTAAACAAAAAAAAAAGTCTTAGTATTTTGACAAACTTTTAACCATGTATTTTATACACCTTGGCCTCGTATAACACGATCATATGGTTCCACAAAAACGTCGTGTAAAACAAATCCGTGTTATACGAATATTGCTTTCAAATTCATCATCATTCGTTCCAAAAATATCGAATTTGTTAATATCCTTTATTTTTTGTATTAAACAATCGACAAAATATATATTGAAAAAACTTGAATAACATACATATAATAGATAGTTCATTCGTCATCGCTATCGCTAACAATTCTATATGATCGACTCCTTTCCGACATCGGTTGTGAGCTTCGTGAATTTATAATTTCAACGAATTCTGAAGACAATTTTTTGGACGATTCTATGCCAGCCGTCGCAATTTCTCCTCGAATTTTTATATTATGTAGTGAGAATCGCTCCTTAAAATTTTTAAACCGTCCTCTACTAGCAAGAAAATTGTGATTGTTGATCTTCATATGTCGATTGTTCGGTTCTTTTTAAATTATCATAAACTTTTAGTTGTCTCTTTTGAATAATGTTTCTGTCTATAGGTATGTTTTGTCATTGCAGACTTTTCTATGCATATCATAAGAGCCCTCTCCCTCTTCTTTATTATTACTAAGCATGAACGCGCAATATTTCTGCTACTGATAGACGATTATTTTTTAAAACCTTGTTATATAGAGCTTGTGATAAAAACAAATGCCACTAATTATCAAAATCGTGTTGTATAAACTTTTATTATACGATGCCAAGATGTATATGAGTATGGCAATAAAATAATATACCCCACCTTCGAAAACTTGAATATATTTAAAAAAAAAAACTGGTAGTATTAACGCATCAAAACGTGTGACACCTTCTCAAAACCCAACAACAATGGCTTATTTGGACAAATATACCGTAACCATAAACATGGGATATATGTTTATAATTAACTCTTATATTCATTTATTGAATGCTGCGATGCTCCTTTCGTTCGTTGTGTGAAGCTATACGACCCGTTCTACGTCGCGATGATTTTCTAATTTATTGACATTACGTATAAAATCAAAATGAAATGTACGTATAACAAAACGACTTATACCCTTTATAAAATAAAAAAAAATCTATATTACTCCGGTTTTGGACGCATTTTCATTCAAATTGAATGCTGTATATTAAATATACCAATCAGTGCTAAACGTTTAGTTTTAGAGCAGAACTCGAAAATAAATTGAAAATAATAGCGCAATACCGTTTTTTACATTGTGTTTAATCATAAGCCGCCTAAAAATGTAATATACATATGCTGTTTTACCACCTGCAATTACTTTGATGAAGTATCTACTTGCGACGGATAATAAGCATATATTTTTCCATCGTTGTACATGGAGAAAAAAGTTAAAGTGAATTAATTGTATCTAAAACAAAATTTGAAAATAATATATAATTTAAGCAAATCCGAATAAGAATATTTATTTATTATATATACATAATTTATTTATGTTATTTCTCGAAAATCGTATTCACTATCATAATAGAGAACAATAACAATAACTAACCTATTACAACTCAGTCTAGAGTTCTAGAGTCATATTCACGCGCACAATGAATCATTTACGCTATAACAAGGTCATAGTCTAAAAGTGCAACATCAGATGAATATGGTGGACGTTGCTGAACTAATATATTATTAATTAAAACTAAAATCGACTTATCTTATTGTGTTATATATTACATACTTGTCTATTGTTATTATATCTTGTCGAGTGTATAATAAGTTTACAAAACATTCATTACATATATTGCCTATATAAATCATTTGATTAATATAAGTTACATAATAAAACACAAAAATCTAAATATATTAATAGCCTCGGTTATTAAATAATAAAAATTAATTGGATGTTACGTTGTTCAATAGAATTGTTGAATGTATTAATGCGTATAAAGGTTGCTGATGTCTGGCTTTCCAGTAACGGGCCCCGCGTTACCAACATGGCGGACCCCCTCCACCTCTGGTAATTCGGCGGGTTAACGCTACAATCGATGGTAGAAGAGGGCACACATTTTTAAGTCTAGGGGTAGATTTCTTTGTACACATAATATCATAGAAAACTTATAAAAGTGGTCTTAACGATATTTTATGATACGTTATTAATTAATATAACACACGGGCTGTCATTGTTCGCCTAGGGCTGCCAACCCCTACTCATCTCGTGCGGCTTATGGACGAAAATCGTAATGTTTGAACCAAATTCACAAATTTATTTCAAATACAAAACAAGAGAACTATTTGTTTTATTATACGTTTATTTTAAATTGAAATCATTCTACAATTGACGATTTTTTCATCCCACGCCCGCAAAAGTGAGTAGCCCTCAACCCCTATTTTTGCAATAGCCAGGTGTTTCGCATACAATGCCAACGTACTCTTTCGGGAGGGGCCGTATTTGGACAAGGGCTTTTTTTTAGATGAAATATTTAAATATTTTCAACCACGATTTAGGTATGATCAAATCAAATATTTATAGAAATATATTTGCAATGTTATGGTTTAAAATTCTCTAATCATATCTTTACATTTCTTAAATATTTACTTATACCGAACAATGGACTTAAATATGTATTCGCATATAAATCATTGAGAAGTTTCTAGTATGTATGATGCATCGTGCATCAAAAGACAAATATTTTTTTAGCAATAATATCTTTTGCGTAACAACATATTTTTTTCTTCTGTGTAAATTGTTTAGATTAAAATTTGTACAATCTGTAGATATATATATATGCTTTAAGTATTAATAATTTATTTTTTAATTAAATTAAATAGTTGCAGTAATATTGTATAGCGAAGAACTCAAGAGCGATTAAAACAAGAGTTGAAACTAGACATTCGCCGGCACAAAAAGTATCGCATAGGTTGTAAACAGTATAGTATAGGTTGTAAAAAGTATAGTATAAGTTGTAAAAAGTATAGTATAGGTTGTAAAAGTATAGTATAGGTTGTAAAAGTATAGTATAGGTTGTAAAAGTATAGTATGGGTTGTAAAAGTATAGTATAGGTTGTAAAAAGTATAGTATAGGTTGTAAAAAGTATAGTATCGAGTTCAAGATACTATTGAAAAAATCTCAGCTAATATTTTAATATATTGAGTCGAGTGTTGTCGCGTGCCGGTATTAGACGTGGTGGCGATGGCGGTTGGGCACAATCGTAGTTTCGTAGATTCTGCGGAGCTATGAGGAGCCAGGCCGCTATCCAGGCCAATTCGGTGACGTGTGTGCTGCAGGACGTGCCCGTAGCACCCGATCAGACAAATGAATTAAATACGAATTGGCCCATAACTTATCGTGGTATACATTATTACAATCCGCGTGACAGCTCGATTCCCGGGCTTTGGCTGGCGACCTGACCCGTATTCGAAGAGCCTAGATAACCTGGAGAACGTCTGTCTACAGTCATGACATCATGACTGAGACGGAGGTGTCCTCCAGGTGGTAAAGACCCGCCCCAGGGTTATAAGGCCACTGTTTAGTTAGTTAGTTTAGTTAGTACCTCTTTTTGTTTTGACCGAAAATATTAGCAAAATAATAGAATTATATCTCCACTAGTAAAAAGAGCAGTTAGTAAATTAAACAATATCTTGTCGTCCTGTCCATTACTACAAGGAGTTGGCCTTTCCCCCAAATCACTGTCTTAGATTCTTCAACGAATATGTACTTAGAATTCCGGGTACTCGTCTTCCTTGAATCTTACTCTGAAGAATGAGTTGCAGTATTTTAAATATTTCGGGATGTCGTATTATATGACCGAAGTAAGTGAGTGGTTAGGTTAACCCATCATCACGGTGGCTCGAATACAACCGCGTCGTCTGAAGGGGGTCTATCAGAGACCACAAGCAATTCAAGTCATCGCACTCGGCGATGTCTCGCCACCTTCTGAGCTCTCAGAACACGTGTCAATCGCACTCGGCACATGGTACCGGATGCCAGCGATAAAAAACATCGCAGTTTGTTGCTTTTTTCGCAATTGCAGATAATAAAGTACAAATATTAATTATGACATTTATTCTTAAGACGTTTTTAGATAAATTCAAAAAGTTTGTGGCATGTAGGATTTTTATTAAAAGAGTTATTCGAGAAAAATCAAAATCTTGGGGTCTCCAATAGACCTCAACAGCACGGTTAGATTTCTATTTGTAATCCATAATTCCT